>VXBC01001330.1:1734329-1782857 GCA_013399945.1 Ploceus nigricollis | reverse complement strand
TTTTTTTTTTTTTTGTGTGTGAGGTTTTCTGGTTTGTTCATTTTAAATAGAGCCTAAACACACTGTATACTGTACCAACATCACTGGGAGACAGGAAAAATAAATCAAGCTTTACACAAAGCACATGAAGAGCAGTGGCAGAGCCCTGAGCTCACAACCTTGTGTTNAGGATCTGGATCACCAACATCACTGGGAGACAGGAAAAATAAATCAAGCTTTACACAAAGCACATGAAGAGCAGTGGCAGAGCCCTGAGCTCACAACCTTGTGTTTCTGGGGACTATCCAGCACCACTTTTCACACAGGTTCAAACTAAATGACATTTAGTCATGGTAGTCCTGTGCAGAGATCAGTTTTGGCTTTCTAGCAAGGCTGAATTAAAGCCATTTGGAGAAATAATGGGAAGGATTGTGTCAAAATCTGGAAGTTTTTCCTCACTGAGAGCCAAAGTTCTTGTGTCACAAGACTGCCTGAAAGAGAAAGTTTTCTTGGATGCATGACTGTGTTGACACCCTTATTCTTGCTTGAGAGTGGCTTTTCATGGTTTTTTTGAAACTCCTTACTAAGCACTATAAACTAAGTCAAATAAGAATGGGCTCATGGGGCTTCTTTGGATGGAAGTAACGAATTTACACTTTAGTGAATTCTGAACAAACCTTCCCAGAATACACGAGGTGTCAGCCAGTGAGAAATTCACCATTTCTCAAACATTTGTTGTCAATGGGACATCAAATGGATGGACATCCCATGTTGCCTCCTGCAAAGGGAGCAAGAGGTAACTATGGAGCTGGTTCCAAATGTCCTTCACTGTTCCCAAGCCTCTGAGCAATTATGGGGTGAGGGATCTGCATCTTCTAGAGTGATGCTATGCAAAAGTCACATCCAGCCTGTCCCAAATAACTTTAACAGCCTTTCCTAGTGCATAACTCCCCACCTGCTGCTGACGAGTGCCAGGCAAGGGAAGGACCTCTCTTCCCACAGAGTCCATCGTCTGCTGCATGCAGACCAAAGAGTGGAGAGCCCAGAGCTCAGGCCATTCAGCTGCTTGGTCATGACTCTCCTAAAACAGGAGGGTATTAGGTATTAGTAATAGAGTATTAGGTATTATTAATAGATATTATTGGTACTAGCAGGGCCCTCCAGAAAAATATTTGATCAGAATGCTATGGTTGGTCAAAGTCAAAGAAATATTTAACATAAACTATTTAGAATAGGTCCTCTGTTGACTTGAGAGGAAGCAGGTTATGGGTAAGTTCTCAGCTGGGCATGGAAATAATGCACTGAACCATTCAAAGTAGAATGTATGCCCATCATCCTTGGTCTCATATGGTGGGAACAGCAAGGAGTGCAAACGAGGTGTATTTGTAAGTAAAAGGTAACATGGCAATCATTATGCAAACTGATTTTTTTAATGAAAAAACATTTAAGAACTCCAATCATCTTCATACAGAAAAATTAGCTTTGGGAAAATAGTTTCTGCAAACAGCTTCAGTATTTAACTGATGAAAGAGCTGAGGGAAAGGGTTTGTCTGTCACTATAAAATCTGCAAGACTAAATTGTTGCTTGGACTTCAAACTGTTTCCTGTCATGCATGAATGACAGGTGCCACTTGCAGTAGTTCTCTGTTCTCCTTTCTGAGAAATTTGAAGTGTGCTCCTCCAAAGAAAGAGCTGGCTGCCCACTCACATTCACAGCTACAATAAGTAGATAAGTAGAACTTCTACAAACTTCCTTACCACAGGAAGGTTTGGAGGTTAGTTCTCCTGAGTTCTAGAAAAGTGGCTGCTTAAAAATGAAGAGGCTAAAGATAAAGGATAGCTGGGAGCTACTGTTTGGCATGCTGCCCTATCAGAGGACAGCATGAGTTAAATAGTTTTTCATAAAAAGGCAAAGGAAAAAAGAAAGGAGTGTGTATCACTGAAAGACAGAGGAGAAATCTTTTATTAACATTTTGGAAGAAAGGCTGCCTATATTTTTGCTGACATTTTTTCTCTGAGCAGAGCTAACAAAACAGCATTTGTCTCAGCCCAGTATATCACGTAATTGTATCATTCAAGCTTGTTTCAGGTATGGGTTGCTTTTCCATTAATTATATTCCATGCACATGTATACATATCAGAGCTGTTGGGATGTCTATTTCTATTAGTTTAACAAGCCCTGGTATTAATGAGATTGCTCTATAATTGAACCTTTTCATGGGTCCCTTGGTGATGAAATTATGCTAATCTGAATCTGCAACCACAAGGCATCCATCATACTTGATCAAATAGTAAACATCAACAGTGATATGCTGGGAGTGTAAATGTGCCGTTAATTATTACATAAATGAACAAGCCCCATTATTTCATCTTTATATTCATGCAACTTAATAAAATGGGTGAAGACAGCGTGTATCAGTCCTCCACTATGTGGCAGCATGGTCCAGTTAACAGGAGCATGAGCCTGTAAATATTATATCTTGAGGCCTGATACACTCTGTGTACAAAAGAGGAAAGAAGGGGGATATATTTCATCTCCCTGAGTCACTTTTGTGGGAAACAATGACACTACATACCTTTAAAAGGGGAAAAGCATCTGATTTCTCTACTGCTATAATTGTTTGGTTTTAAAATCTGTGTGGATCGTGGATCGCTAAGGGTTTTAAGTGAGAGATATATCTCAGAATGTCTGAAGTGGAATGATCTATATCAACTTCAGAAAATGTTTGTAAACTTAAGCAGATAAGGTCTTCTGTACCTGCACTTGTAAAAATAAATGGATTTTCAGGATGCTTGTGTTGCTGCAGGCATCATTCCTCAGCAACTGCTACATCACACTAAAGAAAAGAAGTAAGAATTTCAGACTGCTTTTAATCAATAATGTGAGGAGGAACAGAATTGCCACAGAGCAAGCATAAAAAATATCATTTTTTTGCCAATGTTTCTTATTAGGTGCATTGTACCTTATAACTATCTGAGCAAGTACTACATTTCAATGCAAGTTGCTTTTATTTTTGTCATAACATGTACAGAGGTAAACAGAAATTAAAAGAAGATTTTATTGGTTTTTAGTCTGAAAAATCACAATCCCCAATATTTATCTAGTGACCAGAATATTCTTCCACAGTTTCTGATGAAGGAAAATTACCTTATCAGAGATCTTATGAATATGATGAGCAAGATATGTGCTTCACAGATGTGAAATACATAGGTGCCAGATGTCACTGACTAATTTCTAAAAAAAACAAGATTAGTTCTCCTTTCTGAACACATTTCACTAATTTCTATATAGGAGTATGTTGTGCTGATGATATTAAATCTACTTTTTAACCCAGTTTGACTCATGCTTTGCCTCTGCCTTTTTAATATTTAACAGGACTACTTTAAACATATTTGTGGCAAAACTTTCTGTAAGCCATCAAGTTATACACTCATTTAATATAAAATATAGGGATATATATTATGACTTTTCATAGGAAAAACATAGAATTCATTAGAGGAGCATTTGAAAATGTACTCAATAACTTTCAGATATAGTTCAAAATAAGTTCCCTGGATTGATGCAATCCTGGGGCAATGTAACATGTAGAACTGCAAGCTGCTCACTCCAAGCTGATTCTGCTGCTGCTAAAATCAGAAAAAGGCCTTTGTGACAGGGCCTGTTCCTGTATTTTGTTACCTCTATGGGCAAGTGAACTACAAAACCCTAGGCTGATTAAAAAGAAAAAAAATTTAATATATTTCTAAAAACATTCTCATTGGGAGAAGTCCTGATGCTTTTGTGTCAATAATGACATAGAAACAAAAAGAAAGAGAGAGAGGTGCTCCTCTGAGCTCCCAGGCTTATCATGTATTTATCCACATCCTGTCTTTGACATTTTGCATTACTGAGATAGTTTGTCCCAACTTTCCTTTATTAAAATTGAATTGTTTTGATGTATATACCAACCATGGTGAGAGCTTCATATTGGAGAAACAGCATATCAAGCAGTACCAAAACACATTCAGTCTTGCAATTTCATCCCTTCCCAGCATTTTTCAGTGGAACTACACAGAGCTGTTTGCTCAGCACTCCTTCCAGAAAGTGCCAAGTTCTGGTGCTTCTCCCCTCATTTACACCTTCACCGCTGCTCATTTCAGCAGCCTGACTCGGTTTCAAACAAGACTAGTGTCAGGCACTTAAGAGATTGTTTCCACCCTTCATTTTTTTTGTTTTTGACAGCATTGCCTGACGCTCTGGTTTCCCTCAGACATGCTTTTGCAACTGTCTCCTGCTGAATCAGCAGCCTCTCCTCCTGAATTCCCCAATGCCAGCCACACCAGGGTCACCCTGTTCTGTGACACCACCTGTGTCTTAGACCAGCCCAAAAAGCCCTGCCTCTCCAAAAGATTACCCATCAAAATGCCAAGGGACCTGGGAAATTGGAGGGAGTTGAAGGAGGAGGGTATCTTCACCCAGAAACCACCCCAACAGCAAACAAGGAGTAAAAACCACGTCAGGTTTGTGGGAGTGTATGGATTTGATCATGGAAAGGGGTTTAATCTCCCTTTGTACAGCTGGTGACTGAGGAATGCTGGCATCTGCAAAGGCAGGTGCTGTTCCTTGGCATGTCCAGGTGCCTCCCTGGGTCTGCAGAGGCTTGTGCTGAAATCTCAAAGCTGCTCCTTGCCTTCAGTGAGGTCACAGCCACCCCAGGGAGAGTGGGACTGAGGCACTGGGAAACCACTGCTGCAGGAACAGCTCCCCACAGCACCAGCCTTTGCACTTCTGTGTCACCTGAGCTTGTCTAACCTCATACTCCAGTTACTGACTTTGATTTTTATTCATTTTTAGACTGAAGATTCATTAATTAATGCAGATATATAAAATAATCCTCTAGATATCTGTTAGGAAAGCTATAATAACAATAATTTATTATAGGTATTGTATGAGACAAAAGCATGGAACAACTTTTCCCAATGACAGAAAATTACTGAAAATTTGTACCACTATTTATAATTACATCTGATTTTATTAAATACAGATAGGATAGCAAAACAACACACTGAAGATCTTTTGTACATGGCATTTTAAAAATCAAAACTATTCCTACAGTTCCTAATTTATAGTCATCAACAGAAATCTATCCTTTCTTCAATTTTATTCCTGTACAATGCCCTTGCTACATATCTTTATATATCTTTTAGTAATTATTTTCACTGTCTGTCCAAACAACATCAGCAAACTACACCCAAGATCCTATTGCCCTTGATTTCTTAAATTTTAGCAAAAGAATTCAAGCAGTCTCAAACTATGAATGTTTCCATTAAAACCAGAAAACCTTAAACCTAATTTACCTTTCTATTATTATTATTAACCATTCCAGTTTGTAATCTTGAAAATATGTTTATTTTGACGAGATATTCTAACCAGGGGGTTGATTAGCTGCTTGGCTCTCCTATTATAGAAGTCACTTCTCACAAGATTTCTCTCCCATAGGAGGGATCCTTTCCTATGTGAAACCATACATTTGCAAATCATGAATGAGAGTGAAACAGTTAAAGCCACTAAATTAGGCTTCAATCCTTTTACTTTCCATCCATTCAGACTTTCCTAAATAAGTTATTATCTGCTATTCTAATTTCCCAGTCCTGCAAGTCTGCCCAGTGGGGTCTGATAGCAAATTTGGTCAAATTTATTATTAACAAGTATCTCTAATCCTTAATTGTTTGCTAGAAATTCAGAATTATTCCTTATTTGTGCATTCAAAATTGCATAATAATTTGTGTATGATACTTGCTGAGTTTCCCTGCTAATGAGTTTGTTAATTTGAAAGTAAATTAACAATGATTATAGAACACCATGTTCCTCATTTCAAGTGTATTTCTACCTAAGTCAATTCCCTTGTGTCCAGGACACCCCTCTGTACTATTGAAATCAATCTAGTCCTGATCCTTTCTTGGTGGGAGTTCCCAAACCTAGCAAACAAACAAGTACAACCAGGAAAGGTCAGTGCTAAAATTTAAAGCCAACTAAGGTTATTCGTGCAGATTTGCCAAAATTCTCATCATTCAGAAACTCTCAGTTTGATATTTCAGGGCCAAAATTCAGATCTCTCTGGGTATTATGTTTCTTACTAATTTATCTCATAAAGCTCATGACAAACACCAAAACAATTGTACGCAGATTTGAAGTTTTTAGTCAAGTTGTAGGAATTATACTCCACACAAAGTAATTAGCATTATTTTCCAGCCAATCATGGATCCATTGGAGTGTTAGCTGGAAGGAAGCACTGGAGGCCAGTTACTCCAAGCTTCCACTCAGGCAGGGGCTGCTGGCAGCACTGAACAGCCACATCTTTCTGCAGCTGACTTTGGAACCCTGCACACGTCTGGGCAACCTGGAATGCCATTGCTCATGATAAAAATGGCTCAGGATTCAGAACATATTTCAGTGATCTGTAAAGATCAGAGATTTGCAGGTGGTCTTGAAAGCTGAGTGTTCACCTTATTTAGATGTGGATGGTCATATCACGGGTACAGGTGTCACAAGAATTTGATCCATGTCAGCCTACAGCATTCACACCAGTGCACAGCATTGCTCTGCAGAGCAATAATAAGTGAACACTCAAGGTACTCAAAGTTTGGTAATTATTATTCCAAAACTCCTGAAGGAGATTTACTTTTGTACCCTTCCCAATGTTTTGTGCCTGTCAATATCTGTCACCCACCTTTTTCTGGATGAATACTTCTCCATCAGTACAACCAAGACAAATGAAATGCCTGTGGATATTCCCATGCATTAAATAGCTATACATGCTCAGAATCACTAAGGGATAAGAGGATTGGCCAACCAGAGTAAAGCACAGAAATGGAAATCTTACATGAAGGGTTGATGCCATTGTTTCAGTGATATTTCAGGGGGAAAGCTGCTAAAATTCTAGCTGAAGAATTCTAGCTTTCAACACCGATCTCTCACAGAACACATATATTATAATATTAATATAATATTATATATTATTATGTCATACATATACGTGTTTGTGTGTGCTCATACGGCCCTTTGTGTTCCTTGTATCTACAGAAATAAAGAAATTTTCTTTCAGATCAGCCACAGTAACCTTATTATCCCTGCAGAAGAACTCTTATCAGGAAGCAAAGGATGTAGTTTCAAGTCAGAACTGGTGTCATTACTGTAGAGCACAGAGTGAAAAGACAGACTGCAGCATTTTCCCAGGAGGTGTGTACTCAACTCTGCCCACAGACTGACCAGCTGCAACGTTTTCAGCATCTCTCTTTTGAGGAGGAAGGAAGGATAAGTTATTACCCCCAGATAAGGGCTGTACAGACATCACAGCCTAGAATTAACAGTCACAAGCTAGAACTGAAGCAGTAGCACTCGAACTGCTATGACACAGATATCAGCACTGTGTTGGGCAACTAAGGAAACCATGAGCCTCAACAGTTTTGCAGTGCAAAATTGCAACTTCCCTCTGCTGAGCAGAAGCTCCATAAAGATGATACTCAAGGTGCACAATGCAGTCCAACAATCAAAGGTGGCCTGTCAAAATGCTGGCACTTGCAAAACATCACCACAGCACCTGAAGAGGCTGGAAGTTGCTACATTCAGGCAGTCTCCAGTGAGGATTTCAAATTCTAAATCTCAGAGTTATAGCTATAGAAAGTGGGTGGAAATCCCTGGCAGAAAGGGAGGCAGAACTGCAGGGAGCATGGGGGCTTCAGTGGGATTAGCTGTGTGAAATCAGCTTAGTGTTTGGGAATTATCAGACTGCTTTGGAGTGGGGATTGAGGAACTCCAGGAGAGGCTGAGTTTGCCATGGACCAGCCTCCTGCCCTAGAAGAAAACCCTAAATCGATTTCAGACTGGAAACACCCTCAGGACTGGTATAAATACACCTACCCCTGTTACAAGACTGTCTACTTAATGCCCACAATTGGCATAACTTCTACTAAGCAGCAGAATCTGCAGTTCTCACGTGTGCAAGCACAGGTCTTACTGCACTAATGGCCATTTCCAGTTGCATTTGGCAAAAATCTGCTACTGAACAACCGGTTCACTTATAGTCTTCCTTAAAGAACCTGCTCCTTTTTCCAAAACACTTGGTGAAAAAAATAATTTGTAGACAATCCTAACCTGTTACATGTTCAGAACTGAATCTGTTCTCTATTAATCTTTGACCACTCCACTAATTTTTCTTCTCTTTCTAGCTGCATCCAAGGTTTTGAAACTTTTACTGCAATCATTTAGTGAGACTTCTTATATAGTAAATGCTCAATGGTGATAGCTTAAAGAAGGCCAGTGCCAGCTATTGCTCTGCAAAAAGATTCTATGTATGTGCAGATGGAGCCAGGTACCAGGGAAATGGCTGATAGTAAGAAGGTATCAGCTAATTCTTGGCTCCATTCTTGGAAAGAACACAGGTTTAGAAAGTGAAATATTGTGTAGTTTTAAAGATCACTTACCTTTCATAGTTTCTTCATCTTGTAAGTTTGTGTTTCCACCTTTCCTTGCTCAAAAGAATGCAGAATTTCTTAATTTCACACAAGGAAGTCTATAGCTTCACTTAAGATCAGCTCAAATTTGCAAACCCCAGGAAACAGTTAAATTCAAGGTTATATCCCACTATTGAGTTACAGAATTACTATGTTCATTAAAGCAGCTATGGCTGCATAACCCCAACGTGTTTACCATGGAAATAGCTCTGTCAAAAAGCATTATGCCTTCTTCAACAAGTTATACAAAATCTGAATTTCTACTGCAACAATTCTCTTAGATTTTACAAAACATACACTGGTAACTTTTACCTGACAGGCCACAGAGACAATAGTTTTTCAGGCTAAATGAATTAGTGTTTGCTGGACAGATTTTGTCACTATACAGTGGATATAGATTGTGTGTGAAAGGGGTGAACTGAAATCTAATTAGATTTCATTTTAAGTCTAGCTGCTGCAATTATGACTTCTGAATAAAAGTGGTTGTTATTTAGCAGGGTAGCCTAAGCAATGCACATAATTATTATAATTATTAGGTACCTAATGATATCTAATAGGAGTCAGCATTGTAAATAAATGCTGTAGACTGTTCAGCAGGGTGGCCTGCACTTTGCAGAAAACTAAATAACAAAGGTTAATAAATATGTTTACAGATGATTGTTTTACAGGAACCCTGGGCAGCACTATCTGTTGGAGATTAGCTACATTAGGACTCAACAGACCAGAAAACATCCAGAATAATAGTCTTGGTACTAGCTTATAGATGCAGTGTATTAAAATAGCCAAACCAAATTCCTTCTGTTCTCAAATCCTGTCTCTCAAGTATAAGTTATATTGGGGGTTTTTGTTTGTTTGCCTGTTTTTTAATAAGACCACTTAGTGGGCAAAATTCAACTTAATGCAATAAATCAGCAAATACGAAATCAATCAGCCATTCAGTTTTTCTGTTCCAAGCTTTTTTTTAATTCTCAGAATTTAAGAACATAAAATGGATACTGCTATTTGAAGTGTGAATTACAATAGCTGCAGATGCTGCCTAACCCCTATTTGCACTGTATTAGCAGAAGAATTGTATTTATGTAATGAAGACAATGTCCACTGCTGATATAGATGACACGTTAAAGATTTAAAATTGCATGTGTTTGCAAAGTGCATTTCAGAACCTTCAATTTCCAAAGTCCATTGTGCTTTCAATTATCTTCCCACCCAGGCAAACTAGGGAGAGACTAATCAAGCATAATGTCCTCACATACTTCCCACTATGCCTTCCTTAGAGAGGTCAAAGGGCACTGTCAGATCAGGCTTGCAGCTTGCTCTGCCATGGGAAACACTGGTATGATTTACAGTTTATAGTCTCCATCACTAAATGTGGCCATTAGTAACAGTATGCCTAGCTACAAAAGAAGCATTTCTTATTTAAAGTTTTCCCACATGACTTTTGAGATAATTTTAGCATTTATAAATTATTTTGGTAGCGGTCAGTTAGCTTCCAGAAAACAAACAAAACAAAACAACTCAAAAAAACCCCCAAAAAACCCCAAAAACAAACAAACAAACAAAACCCCAAACAAAACAAAACAACCAAACCAAAGGAAAAAACACCAGCCTGGGGTAAACATTCCAGTAATGTATTTAAGGATCATACATTGATCTGACTGTAAATATTTGTTTTTTGAATAACACCTGTATTAGCTGCTGCAAATGAGGGGACAGAGTGTGCACCTCTCACATGTTAGTACATGGGTTATTAACTGATTTCTCCCTGGAAAAAAAGGGCATAATCCAGAGAGTCACCTAATTGCCTCCTGAACTGGAGGTGTGTAGGCTGTCACATAAAAGCTCTCCCCAAGAGAACCTTCCTTCAGAAATGAGGGCTGGCCACTCACTCACCCACCTCTGTGCTGAGACTGCTCATGTTAAACTCTCAGTGCCAGGAGAACGAGCACGTTTGACACTTCTCTCTCACATACACCAAGCCTGGCACTGTAGGATCACAGGCTGGTTTGGCTTGGAAGGGACCTTACAGATCATCTTGTCCCGGCCCCCTGCCCCCTCCACCCCATCAGTCCTTGAACACCTCCAGCAATGGGGCACCCACCTCTGGGCAGCCTGTGCCAGTGCCTCACCACTCCTGCAGTGAGGAATTTCTTCTTTATCTAATCCAATCTACCCTCTTTCAGTACAATTTTATCTTCCCACACCCAAGTTCACTACAGTTCTAGACACACCCATCAGTGCAGCCAGGATTTGGTAACGTGCTACTAAAGAAAACTTCTACTTCCAATGCAAATTAACTCAGTGTGTCCAATTACC
This sequence comes from Ploceus nigricollis, assembly GCA_013399945.1. Classification (NCBI taxonomy): domain Eukaryota; kingdom Metazoa; phylum Chordata; class Aves; order Passeriformes; family Ploceidae; genus Ploceus; species Ploceus nigricollis. Next base: position 1,772,072 of record VXBC01001330.1, on the reverse strand, counting down.
AACTTTGACAACTCTCTCCCTGACTCCAGACTTTCCTGAATACCTCATTTGCTTCTACCTGCAGGACTCTTGCAATGCTTTCTCCCCAAGGGGTTTCTTCAACAACTCAAAGAGTAACTGCTTGGCACTTATTATCAGAGCACCTGGGGAGGAGGAAATTCATGTAAGGTTCTGCAGATGACCTAATCTTGTACACCCAGAAGAACAAGATCTCTAGGACAGTTGAACAGAAGGGTCAAGGTAAAAACCATCCCTGTTGATGTGCCCTTTCCTCTATCCAGTGAGTGGAAAGCAGAGCAGCTGAGGAGTTTTATTCCCCTGTGTAACTTCATACACAAACCATAAATGCATAACCAGGAACAGCACAACATGTGCCTCTGAATATGGTCCTTTAAATATGTAAAGCATCTTATCAATAATAATAATAATAATGAAATACTGCCTTTAACCTAAGTTGGGTTTATCAGAATCTACCAAAAGTGCAGCTGTCACAGTAAAAGTAATTGGTCAACAGAACATTATTTCACGATATTAAAAAAAGGTAGCAATGCTTTTGGAACAAAAAAAGAGCTTTCAATACACGAATAATGTGAAATTATGAAGTTGGTTCAGCTCAGAAAAAACATAATTTTTAATCACCGTATTTTGTAAGCCACAAATGGAATTCATTTTCACAATTCATGAATTAAAGATATGCTTTGAAATTGAGTTCAGCATCTTAAAAGCATATATTACATATCTATACAGCAAACTTGGGCACTAATGTAAACCAAGTTCTATTTACATTTTGATTGCTACCTCATATCTATCAATTAATGTACTGTATTCATAAAACACAACCTTCAATACCCAGCTGATGTGAAGAACTTCCATATGTATTTCAGGCTCAGTCTCTGAAGACTACTTTGTTGGTAATACTATGTGTGAAGTTAAGTACTGTACTTGTGTTTTTATCTCTCCAATATTTATTTATCTCAAGTTCTCTCAACCCATTTTTCTTAGGCAAATTTCATGCCTTAAGAAACACAGCCTAACAGCATTAAAGCAACAAACAGCAGGCTTTTGTGTACATGTTAAGAGAACTCTAACAAATTCCATTTGAACTATTTAAACCTTTTTTTTCACTGAACCCAGTAATAGTTTTGATTCAGAGAATGACATTTTCCTAATTTAAAACAAAAACAAGAAACAAACTTCATTTTTCATTGGCTTTAGCAGGAGTTTTTGATATGCATAGCAAACAGACCTGGTCTACCTGTTAGACTCTGGCAATAAGAATACAGGGGAGGTCAAAGAGACTCTTCACTCAGTGAATAAAACAGCCTGTGAAAGATGCCAAACCCACTTCTTTTTACAGCCATGTGATTTCAATAGCATTGTGAAGGTGAACAAGGGAAGCTGAACTGGTGTTAATGTGCTTGTGACTGACCTGCAGGACAAGCCAGAATATATCCCAAGTGATGGATTTGATTAGACAGACAGCAAGTTGAATATTCAGATAGAACAAAAGTATCACTAAAAATTGCACAATTATCTCTGTTTGTAAATACAAAATGCACACACAAACCATGAATGCTATGGGACTAAACCCACCCCTCTGTCTCTCACTCACTCAAATCAGCACTCTCAGTAATCTGAATCCAGTTTATTGATTCCTCTGGCTGCTGGGAAGGAGGTGGTGCTCACACTGAAAGAAACAACTCAGCACGTCAGAGAAAGGCCTTTCAGAACAGACCACAGCTCAGTGCATCAAACTTCTTTAAAGCAAGAGAGACTATTTGTTTAATACAGGCTGAGTGCTGGAGTTGCACCCTGTGCTCCAGCCCTTTGAGAGGCACCATGTGTCCTTGCTCTGGTTATCAATGTCAGGCACGGCTCCACGGGGCTGTTTGGGCACATCAGGGGCTGTGCAGAACGCAGCACCAGCGCGGAGTGAGGAATAGAAACTGCTCTGCTGCAGGAAAAAATGGCTCCATCAGGAGCTCAGCATGCTAAAGCAGGGCTGGGGCAGGCACACAGGCAGTGCAGCTGGCAGAGCTGGACATCCCTGCTGTGCACACAGGCTGGTGAAAAGCTTTGTGCCATGGCAGCGGGGCAGTGCCCGCTGGGGAGGGTTTTGTGGCTCTGCCACTGAGCTCTTAAAAGACTGGGTTGCAGCATCTCACGTGAAAAGATCTCCTGCAGTGATCTTTGCTAGTTCATTTCAAAATCTGGCCCCAGTGCTATCAGTCACACTGGATGAGACTCACAGTCTATTCAGGTAACTAGAGCTCGTTTGTGTTTTTGCACGTCCCAGGAGGCTGCCCCTCAAGGAGGAAGTCTGGCACACAGTATTGGGAAGCTACACTTGGGACCTTTTTTCTCAAAGCTTTCCATACATTTCCCAGTTTTCTGTGTAGCTGGCACACCTATGTAGCTGCTCCCCAGGCAAGTGAGCCTCCTCACTCTGTGCCTCAGCTCTGCACTGTGAGGCTCAGGGTGAGCACCACCACTTCATTATAACATGCTAACACTGACATACTGTCACTGTGCCTAGAAAGGGATGTTTCCAGGAGAAGGAGGGTTTATCACTACATGAAGCATTGAAAATTACAATGTTTAATCTGGCAGAAACCACTTTTCTGCAAATAGACTTCCAGAGCTGACTATGATGTTGTCTTTTCTTCTGACTCCTTTATTTTTGTGCTCTGAAAGGCTTCTACCACAATAAAAAAAACAACATTGCAATCAGAACAAGTCTGATACCAGGGAATTTTAGTACCTTAGCAGACAGATGAATGACAGTTTAAGCTATTTTTTTTGTTAATATAATCTGGAGATGATATTGTTATAAATCTTTTGGTGAACCTTCTCCTTGAAAGAGAGGGAAAAGGGGACAACAACTAACTTCATCTGTTTAAAGGCTGCTCTTGGCAGCAGTTGGAAGATGTTGCTCTTTAAGCATTATTCAGCTCATAACAATGGTTTTTTGTTGGTTTTTTGTCCATCCTTTCAAAGCCCAAACTTTCAAGAAAGCTGCTGAGGGCATCTCAAACATATTCAGCTATTACATGCAAGTGGGTAATAAAGGGATGTGGGTTCCTACGACCACAGAAGAAAAACAGCTTCACATATTGAAGTCTCAAGCATGTCTACATTCACCCTTTACAGAAACCCTTCCCAGCTCATTGATTCACTCTGTGAGATTTAGAAGGTTCCTTTGGTGTCTCCAAATTAGCAAAGATGCTAAAAGGTGTGAAGAAATTTCTGTGTTTTTTGCATTTACTTCTGGTTACCAAAGATAAGAAAAGAAAATTTAAAAAATATATAATATAGTGATCATTATGAAACAGTTATCAGCTCTAGGCCCTCAGAGTAAGTGGCAGGAGCTAAAGTATTCTTAGTTTGACTCTTCAGGATTTTCTCCAGTCATGAAACCATCCATCATATTGGAACAAGGCCTTTTAAGTATCTTCCCTTGACTCTGTATGGATTGGAAAATATAATTGTTTGTTAAATCTCCTTCAGAAGAAATTATTAAAAGAATTTGGATTTGTGTAGATTTATGTATTCAGATAGAATCACAGAATAAATGGATTTTTATGATAAGTCTATGTTTGGGAGGATTATTTAAATTTGCTCCACAGATATGACCTACATTTTCAAAAAACCAGTAATAATTTCTCAAGAAGCCTTTGATACTATCTGTGCTTGTCAATTTGTTGAGATTCAGGACAAAGGGCTTCTGAAATCTGACTAAAAAAATCAAGTTATGCAGTTAATATTCATTAAAAAAACCTCAACCTTTTTATTTCTAGTGTTTATGATTTAAGATTACACAAAGAAAGCTCACATGTCACTTCTCCATCAGCAACGAGTTTCTTTACTCTGAAACTGTTACCATGTATACACTTGAACAGTTTTTTGGTAACTTTCTAATGGAAAGGAAAATCAAGGAGCTTTATTACACAGTCCCTTTAGAGCAGAAACCTGTAGTGAAGGCCTATTTAAGGAGAAAAATTTAAGAGATTACTTTGTAGTAAGAAGATACATTTTAATCTAGCAGAGCACTACTAATTTTCATAAATCAAACATCTGTCATATGAGAACGTTTACAGTATGTATTAGAGAAACCATTTATGTGTTTTATGAACTCAAAATTAAAACTGTTTTGAATGTCAGCTTTCAAACTTGGGAGCTCAAAGGTATGTTTCAGGTTTTCATACTGATTTTGCTGCATTTCCAAGATGGTGGGGAAAAAAATGGATACAATGGATTGTTAGTACATGAAAGAAGCAGAGCAATAATTGACAGTTACCCACGAGAGAGGCCAACCCAGAATGAAAATCTAGACAACAAGGGGTCTGTGGTAAGAAAGGCCAAGAAGGACCTGGAGATATTTTCTAAAGGGAATTCAAAAGGTAGCCTTTTTTACAGCCTCTGAGTAGAGCACGTGGTGCATGGAGTGCCTCTGGTGAGAGGGTGTTGGGCTGAGCACCATGTTCAGTACATTCAGATTCACCTGGGTCCTGCTCCTGCTGAAGGCAGGGCAGTGAAACTTTCTGTCTGCTCATCCCCAGTGAGCAGCTACCACTGCAGTAGTTTTATGGGAAGCACAGAGCTCACAGCTCTTCTAGGACAGTGAGAGGGTAAATTAACCAGCACCCAGAGTGAGTGAGGAAGGGGTTCTCACTGGGAGTGCATTGCAGAGCTATTGCAATCAGCTGTCAGAGAACATTTCTGCAGCACTAGAGTAGAACAAGGGGTGACTTAGGGTGTCCTCACTGCTGTGCCTCTCATGGGGTGCATCAGATCAGAAATTTAGACATGAGAACTATCTATGCATCGCATACATTAGCATCATAATTGCCACTGAAGCTGAGTTCTCATTGTTCAGTTCGGCATAATAATTGCAATCTTGGAATCGGTCCAGATTCAGTACAGTTAGTTTATAAACAACATCCAATTAAGCTCCTTGGAATATGTTCCCTATCTGTTTCTGAGAAACAGGTTAACAAGACACCTATTCTTTCATGAGCTGAAATTGTACAGTTTATCTACAATGTTTTAGTGATGTGTCTTGTAACATACCAGTGAGAACCAGGCCTAAAGTCTTGTAAGAAATTAACTGTTCTATTGGAATTAGCATGAGAGTTTAAACTGCCCTGCAGCCAAATTTTAGCACTCAGATGGCTGAAATTCTGTGTATGAAACACTTCTCATATGAGTATCCCTCAACAGTCACAACCTGTGGTGTTACTCATTTCACCTGCAGGGAGAGACAACAGCTTCCCCTCTGTAGAGGTGATGGAACTGGGAAAACCAGAGAGTTCTCAACGTGCAGAAGTAACAGTGTGGGCACATGCACACGAGGATGTAAATTCTTCAATCTGTGAATGCACTCCTCTCCCCCCTACACTGCCAGGCCAGCTCTCTGCCCACCTGCACACCATGTGTGCACCTCTGGGGAACAGGGGCTGTGCTCCCTCCTCTGACTTCATTGCACTCTCACACATCCACAGAGCAGCAGCATGTGACAGATGATGGACTGAGATCAAGACAGAGGAGGAAGATAACGTCAGAGTCTGCCCATTCATACAGCTGCTGGCCACCTTTCATTCTTCCCCAAGTTTGGCCCTACAGCACTAAAGCAATTCAGGACTGTCACAGCCTCCAGCTCTCACTGCCTGCCTGCTACAAAACCAGTAACCTACAAAACCAGTAACCTACAAACAAACCTGTGCTTAGGAGTACTGACAATCATGACAGCTCCTGCAGCCACTTCAGGTGCCTTCAATTTTCACTCTCTGGTGTTTTGTGGCTTTCTTTTTGCTGCTGCACAACCTTTTGTCTTTCTCTCTACTCATGTTCTCCCTCACTCAACTGAGAAAATTCACAACATTGAATTCAATCCCACAAATAACTGCAGCTGTTTGTTTTTTGCTGACCAGGCAATATTTTCAGGGGGAAACCCATTTGATCTTTTAAATTTTAAATAATGTTTTGTTTGAAACCTGAATCATGTTCAATTATAACTAAGAAGCCTGATTATTAAAAAATTCAGCTAAGTGAAACCAATGATTTATAGGCATGTTAAATCACAGATCTGATAAGGTTGATTACTCTGATGTATTGCCATGGGTATAAATGCTTGTGGTAACTCTAAATGAGCTGACACCTCTATGGTGCAGGTGTGTGAGCAGGAACACCAGCTCAGGTGTGTGAGCAGAAGCAGCAGCTCAGGTGTGTGAGCAGGAATACCAGCTCAGGCACACAAAGCTCCTCCAGGTGGGTGCAATAAAAGTGCAATACCACCTTGCTGCCCTGGTCCTGGCTGCAGAGCTGGGTTTTCCCATATAAGCCCAGAGTGCACTGTCCTTTGCAGTGCAACACACCCTTATGTGCTTTGCTGAAGACTCAAAGTCCTAAGACTTCAAACCCCAAGTAATTCAAAAGATAACACAGCATTTTAAATTTACATATTTTTTTAAATTCAGCTCTCTCTTAGTGTATAACCCACTCTGTACCTTTCATTTCAATATGCTTTTATTGATGTTGTAATTCATGTCTTGAGGGCTTTTATTAGGAAATGGTACCTGCACAATAAGGCACTACAACAACCTTGTGTTTTGCTAAATATCAAACTTGACACTGTTACCTGTTCTACTCTAGTACCAAAAGAGGAAAAAAAATCAGTGAGGATGTTTATAAAGAGTCAGAAAGGAGAACTAGGCAGTAGGCTTGAACTGTTCCCTCCACATTTTAAACTCATGTAATAGCTGTCTTAAAAATTGTGTTACTTGAAATTTTTCCTAGGACAAAACAGGTGATAAGGAAGAACTGACTATGTGGTTTTTTTGGACTTTACCCTTTCCTTTTCTCTCAATCCCTCCTTGTCACCAGATTCCCATATTTATGAATCACAAGAAAACAAAGTAAAGAACAAACCCTCCCATTGAGACTGTGAACAAAAGAATTAATGTCTGAAAGATCAGAGCATATAACCACAAAAATTATATTACTGCAGTCAGATATTGAAGATGTTAAGTCCTTATGAAAAGTGACTAGACAACTGAGCTATTTTATGTCTTTTTAAAAATTTATTTATAATCTGGTAGAGGTTTTTCAGATTGTTATCTATGCCAGTCTTAGTAATGCTAAATTTACACAGTACTGAAAAAGTCATCTAACAACAAAAAAGGACAAGAAAAGGAAATGACACTAATAAAACTCTTCTGATTCTGACTTTAAAAGTTTCCTGATGAATTTATTTGATGATGTTGAATCAGGTCTCTAACTAAACACTACTGTAATTTCTCAAATCTCAGAATACTTTGGTTAACAAAGCAAACTGATAGCAAAGTGATAGCAAATCTTTGCATTCTACTGCCTAGAATGTCAATAGCTACAGAAATACTCCAGAAACTATTACCCAGGTGAAACTTCAGCAGATTGCAATCCCATATTTCCTTATGTGCTTTTTCCTTTGTCTCCAAATTCTGTTCAAGAATTTTTTTTTAGTCTTCTGTGAGGAATTTTGATTAAGTTCCATTAAGTGCCTAATTCCTCAGAAGGTGTATTTCTGAGTGGTTCCATTGATGTATGCCAATTACACCAGCTGACAAACAGCCACTGCATTACAAAAAAAATCCATATTTTTAATGACTCCCTTGCTGTCCTCCATGTCTGTGTGTATGTCATGACACACAGCTTCCCACCATCTGCACTTCTTCCTTTATATATCCACGCATTTTGTGTTATAAATTGCTTGGCTGTGATGTATCTTGACATTTGACATAACAGCAGGGCTGGGGGGAGCGTAAGTGCTGATCATTAGATTATTGTTGAAGTATTCTCTCCTTTCCTCCCCTGCTCCCTGTGTTCCCTGGAGACACAGGTGTTAATAAAATCAAACAAAATGAAAATGGGTAAATTATTGCAAGCTATGAACACCTACATTGTGCCATGCCTCACTAGTTTCCAATACCACCTCATTCTTGGGACAACCAAAGAAAAAGATGCAATTTCATCCTGTAGACTGGGTGGTATAAGGGAAGGACAAAAGAGACAAGATATTGCAATCCAAAGGTCAGTGACCCACTCCCTTGTATAATTATAGCATTTCATTTATATCCTACCAATCTGTCTTTGGATGGGTGATAGTAAATTAAGTAGCTAAAAAAGAACAAATTTGAAAATTCCCTAATAACTAATAACTGAGTTGTAAACCTAGAGCATCATATAGGGAGATGAGCACAAGGATCAGCTCGTAATTTCTTTTCTAAAAAATAATTTTAAAACTACTCTAAGACTCAGATCTGACCTAGATCTGTGTCTCACACTGCTTTACTTCAGGATTCTTGAAAAGAGATTTAACACTTATTCTAAACACCTCAGAGATTTTGTAGAGCTTCAAGGGTCTGAGTCATCCTGGAGTGCAATTTACATCCAATTGAATCTTGCAGGATGGATGCACTTTATACTTCTTAAAAATGCAGCTAGAACATTTTTGTGCTGCATTCCTCATTTCCCATGATCAAGCACAAAACTCTTCCCCCACATTCTCCCAAGAAGGTTTCATGGAGTAACAAAATCTGAGAACATTAATGTTGAACCTTTTGCTAACATATATTATATATATAGAGTAATACATATATATATTATACTAATATAATTATATATATATGCACATATATGTATATTAACAGTTTATATCTATATTTAACAGTGGCCCACCTTTAGCAATTAGCAGAGACCAACACTTTACCAGCCTGCTAGCAATTGTCATTGGAACAGCACTGCACAGCTCTTCAGAGTCTCATCTACTGCACAACCAGAGGAGCACAACAGAAAGTAAATTCTAGATCTGTAGACCTGATCAGAGAATCACTCAGTCTCTCTGCATTCAGTACATGCAGTGCCAATGACTTACCAGGGTCACTCTCTCTGGCACAGCAATGTTTCACACTTTGATGCAAGGTGCTAAAATGCTATAGATTATAGAATTTTATAAGAAACCAAAGGGGAAATAATTCTCTCTAAAGGGTTGGAGGAACAGAACAAATCAAATGCTTGCTGTGAAGAATATTGGGAACTCAGCTATTAAGGCCAGATACTTCAGAGCACTCCAATCCCTACAACTGCTGGCAGCCAGTCCCAGGTCACCCCCATTTCATTTACACACTAAATATTGACCAGAACTTGGAATTCAGGACTGCAACTTTATAGAAACAAGCCAAGAACTTTCCACTTAAAAAGCTGTCTAACTGTATTTATCTCAACCACACCACAGTAATCAATATTTATGAGGATGAGTGAAAGAAGGATGCTCATAGCAAAAGGGGATTGTGAAAACACAAGAATGTGTGAGGATAATGATGGGACTGAACAAATGGCACCAAAAACACACATGCAGCAGGCCCATGAAGTGACAAAAGGAGAGGACAACAGAAAAACTTTTTTCTGTGCTTTGTTTCCACAAGTAATCCAGGAAAAGTCTTGGTACACGCACCAAATACATTTATTACCACTGATTTAATGGCTTTATTTGACTGCTACAGGCACTCACATCTGAGACATCCCTGATCCCAGGCCAATCATAGTAACAGTGCCTGGCACATGTTCCATTCTTCAGTGGATCTGTTACAGGTTTACATCTGCATGTGTTGCATATTTCTGGATTTATATCTTACATGAATATGACCAATAAAAAGTGGACAGAAGTTGAGAGCTCCGGAAAGAACTTGTCAACAGCATTTTAAGGTTAAAAAAAAAAAAAGAAAAATAGGAGGTTTTGATCTGCAGAATGTGAAGTGTTACAATTAAAACAGAAGGGTAGATACTTTGAGCTCATTAAAATTTCTTTTGAAGATGAAAGTCATTAGATTTCAATGAGAACTTGGAGCAGAAGCTCACAATGACATGAGAATATTTAACCTGTAGTCTACAATGCTTCAAGCAATTGAAAGTATGATAAATAATTGCTTGGCTGTAGTAACCACATAGAAGGAAAAAAAGGATTACCCTAATCAAACACAGTCAGTGTGGTGTTGCCTGTCTCTGTGCTCCACATTTCATTCTGTAAGTTTGCAGTTATAAAAACGGAAATCCTGAGTTCTTAAAGAGGAAATTGTAAAGGATTTATTTTCCTGCCACCTCCAAGAAAACTTTGATAATATTCAGGGTCAGCTCTTCAGCTGGCATGATCAGCAGAGCTCTGTGGAAACCAGTGGATCATTGCCAATTTATAACAGCTGAATGTCTGCTTTTATGACATGGACAACATTATTTTAGATTTTTTTTCCACGTCTCTAACTCTTTTATTTTTTTCCTCTTCAAATCAGGAACATTAATAGCCAAATACATTTTTTGTTGTCAGGAATACCTGTCCTTCAAGCTACAAGACTCATATTTTTATGTGAGTTGCACCAGTGATTCTTACTCATATTTCAGTATCACCACAAAGCACAAGCCAGGACTGTACAATCCTTTACCACACAGGTATTTTTTATGTTATGTCTGTGCAAAAAGCCAAATACTAATGTAAGAGAGGCCTAAAGCACAGATAATGGACCCTCCTGAAAAGGCAGGGTGAGCTTGTCTTAGACAGCAATATCATGGGAAACAGTGCTTCTCAAAAGAAGCCACTTAGGAAGGAAAAATGAAAATATTTTATTCTGCATATATTGAAAAAAGAAGTTTTTTCTTCTGTATGAAGAAAGTGCTCTAGAGAAAGTATCTGATTTTGTGAAACCTTTTGATTTTGACAATAATCTTCTTTGGGGTTCAGGGAATACATTTCCAGCTGACTTGGGTTGCATAAACAGGCTTTCTTAATTCCACAGCCAAGAAACCTGATGGTAAGGGATGACTAGCATGATGCCAATATTAAACCATTTCTAAAGAGACAAAGGGAAAAACCCAGAAACACGCTCATCTACAACAAAAATATATAAATAAAGACCTAGACACTTTTAGCCAAAATTGCCGTAAAGAAAATTTCCCAAGAGATTAGAGCTCTAGGGCTGGAAGAAGAGTCACTGGGAAAGCTTTAGGAAAGCAAAAGTTTTTTATTTAAATGAGAATGGAGTGTTTGGAAAAGCTTATGACAGATGACCGTCATAACTTCTCAGAGGATCCACCAACCCAATAATTTTCTTATTTGACTGGTAATGAAAGAAACCAGAGTTACATTTCTTGCTCTGGTAAAACAAACTCAGAGTCTACATTGCTCATATCCCAGGTGACTGCTTGGACCACCTAAGAGCTGCTGAGTTTGAGCACATCTGTGTCGATCTTCGTTTTTAGATCTTTCACAAAATATGTGACGAAAATATTCATTTTTTCCAACAATCATTTGCATGGGAAGGAGAATCCAAAAGGTAAGAATGAAAGATGCATCATCTGAGATGTACTCTGTTAATCAGTGCTGACAGCTAAAAAACACTGTAGCCTTTCTGAAAAATCTGTTATCTTATTGGATCCTCAGAATTCAACTTGATAAGCACTAATACCAAGTTACAGCTATTTTGTTGCAAAGGAGGTCTTTTGCTATCACTTTTTGCTGGAGATCCCACCATTGGTGAAACTGAGAAAAGCTTGTTAATAGCCTATTTCACTGGAAGATTCCCTATCTGCTTCTGGCTCTTTTGTAAAACAAAAAAAAAGTTATTTTTTTACATGCAGCTGCTGAAAAATGTGGGTGTACAAGATCTCGTGTGGCAATTGCTTCTGTGACTGTTCTACAGTAAAGAGCAGTAAAGACCAGGCCATGACAGTGGTCACTACAAAAAAACCTTTGCCACAGTTGCTGGCAAATGTTTCACTGGAACAATGTGTTCTGCTTTTGCAAATACTGTTAAAAACAAGTTTCACTAACATCAATAAACCTCCCTAGAATATGGCACAAAAATCCCATTATAACTTTAAATAATTCAAGCAAATTGAACTCTTTCCTGAATACATCCTGAGATAAGGATGTTTTCTAAATATTTGAGAAAGGAAGGGGAAAAAAAAGGTTAAAATAGAAGAGCAAACTTACATGGAATCCTCCCAGTACATCACTGAGTAGCTCTCTAAACACTGTACATTTAAGATCCCTACCACAGAATAAAGATATTCCTTGCTTGTATGTTACTGCCTAGCCCTACAGCCAGACTATGTAGGACTAAATCTGAAAGCAGGATTCAGGCATGCTGTAGCATTCAATGTTTAGAAAATCCATTGCCCTTGTAGTATTCATAATCCTATTATGTTAAATTTGGCTGGTCAAATTCTGCTCTTTCTTGTACTTCACATCTGTCAACTTAGGGCATACAGGGCATATATCAAAGCAGCATTTAGTTCAGAATAGTTGAGAGATTTGATATTTGAAATACATTTCATCTTTCAAAAGCCATATTTTTCCAATAATAAGTGCAGAAACAAGTACCCCAAGGTCATGCAATCTGTGTTCTTTCCCACTCAGCTAAAGATGGTATTAAGGAGCTAAAATGAGAGGAATATTGTCATTTGGTTATGCAGTGTAGCACGCTCAGTGTCATCCTTCTGACACTTTGGCCACTTTGTTTGACAAGGGAATCAGGTGGGGCACAGGAGCTGTGGGGGAGCTCCAGGCTGAGGGCCTGGCAGAGTGAGGGCTGCAGGCTGTGCAGTCCCCACGCTGCAGGGGCTTTGTGAAGCAGATAAATTGCTTTCTTAATTATAGAAACATATACTAACGTATATAAACATATACTAATATTATCGGCTTGCCTAACTTTTACAAAGAAATACTAAAAATACTTGCAAACAAGCACACAGAGCACTGATTCCTCAAGCATCCCACTGGAGTGCCAGAGGCTTAGTTCTATTAAAAACAGTCCTGTTAAAATACCTTAGTGGTACTGAAAAAATGCTCCAAAAATCTCGGGTAAAATTTTAAAGCTGTCTTCCTTGGGTAAGTAAAAATCATTGGAGCAAGTAAACTTACCCTAAATAATATTTACTGTCATTAAAATGTCTTCATTTTCTTATATTATGCACATGAAAATATAAACCACAGCTGGTCAGAGTGCCCAAGGTGAGAGAAGACACCTATGAAGGTGACTTAATTTTTTCCTCTGACACTTTACAGCAGTGAGCCAAAATAGAAAACATAGTGATAAAGATTCCAGTAAATGCCTGTAGTGTACGGACTGTGTATGTTTCAGAGGGGCACAAAATGCAGTACATTCTTTTGACTGTGTAACAGAGGACACAAGTTATTAGCAATGTTGTAATAAGCACTTTTATGGACAGATGTAATGACTATAGGGATTCATGTTGAAATTCTCTTTCAAATGGTCAAAAAATGGCAGTGAAAAATGGTTTGTATTGTTACACTTTCAAACATATGTGCAAAAGACCAAAACTAGGTCTTTTGAACTCACTGTATGCATTACACCAAGAAATTCCAATCATTTGTGTTGAAATTCTCCAAAATGTCATTCCAAAATTTTCAGGAGCACTTCAAAAAATTTCAGAAAGAGGTGGGAACAACAAAATTAGCTGAACTCAGCCTTTTGATCTCATTGCTTGTAACTGAATGCTTTTTTTTGGGGGGCGGGGGGAGGGAGATCACTTTTTAAAAATTTATTTAGCACCAAAACAGAACCTGGTGAAGCACTGTCACTCCTTTTCATTACTGGAAACAACTTGATTTTTTAAAAAGTCCTAGAAAATCTAGACAGATTTCCTTTACAGATATTTTAGGTTAAATAGGTAGCTGCATGTCTATTTAATCACAGGCACTTGCACACTTGAACTTGCTCTGAGCTTGTCTGATGAATTATCTCTGATTAATTTTCTTTGTTTTACACAAAGACATTGTCTCCCATCAAACAAAGCAACTAAATAGATGTTTCAGGCCAACACAATCCTTCCCATATACAAGATTAGGGATATTACAGTTTAGTCTTTGGAAGCTGTTCGACACCTCAGAGTTTTACCAGCATTAGTTTGATGTGTTCAGTGCCATTGGTTGCAACACTGAGGTTCAAATTTTAAAATGAAACTTCAGAGATAAAAGCATTAAGATAGTTCTATCAGCTATAATACTGGAATGTGCATGCCTGCAGCATTATTTACAGTGTCAGATTCAAAGAGGCCACTAGAAAATATCATTGATGTATTCAATGGCTTGTTTCCCAATCTGAGTCCCACAAGAACCCCAACCAAAAATTATCAGTGCTATTTTTTCCACATTATACTTTTCCATTTGTAATTGTTTATAATTCTTCATAGAAGCCCTTTTAATTCAGCTACCCAATATAATACAGTATACATAATATTTTGCAAGACACAGCTTCTGCAACTGCCTTTATACCTTCAGGCTTTGTGACTTGACACCATAATGGTCTTGATTTATTAGAAGATAAACCTTTTCCAATGCTTTTTCCTTTAAATAGTGAACTGTAAATAACTTATCCAATATGAAAAATGCTAAGTAGCTCCTTTGAAATTCTAATGGAGATTGTCTACAGTTACATCACCCACTGCAGAATACTTGTATTAATACTTTACCTGTATATATGGGAACATACAGGAGTGTAACCTGCATATATACACATTTCTGTGTGGGTCTGTTGAGACACAAATTTTGGATGGGGTACAGCTAGCATATTCCAAAACAGAAGGAGAGATATTGTTGCTGTATTTGTGTCTTAAAAATTTGAATATTCAATGGCATAACATTGCTGTTAAATATAATTCAACCAACATTTTCTGTCCTTTTTGTTTAATTATTTGAGTTGTGTGGTTCAGCTGGCCCAAGCTTCCTAACTGTCAAATCATCACTGAAGAAACCTTCCTGCAAAGCTTAACTCCAGTCAGCCCTCCTTTTCTGTCAGTAACAGCATTTTCTGCCCATGCTTCCACACTGCCATGTGAATGTCGTGGCGTACCTTGATGTCAGCACCAGGGTGGAGCGAGGACTGGCACATGATCCCTGTGTTTGGAGCTCTGGCTCTGGCCACATTAAACCCAAGTCCTGGGCTACCAAGCCTTCCTAATTACTCCTCTGTTCTCTCTCCCCTACAGGCACCATCTCTAGCACATTCTGCCACCAAGCAAGCTCTGCTCCACCAGCCCTGTGATCAATGCCTGTGGAGCTCAGAAGATCTTTTCTCCCTGACAGCCTAAACCAAATCACTTTTCCAGGCTTGCCATCCTTCAGAACGCTGTCAGGCTTTGCTACCACCAACCCACTATTTCCAGAACACAGTTAAGTGCTTATCACTTAAAACTTTAAACACTAATTGCTTAGTAATGAAAACTTGAATTGATTGGAGAGTTAACTTCTGCTAAGTGACTGGCAGAATTCCAGTTCTGCTCCACAATAATCAAAATTCACTAAAATAGCATTTTTAAATGTCTTTTGTTTGAAAACCATTCTATACCCAGGTGTGTGAAGATCTAGATGCAAGACAGTAATTTTAAGTGTTTCTAGGATTGAGCCCAAAAAAATGTTTCTGAATTAACAATTGCTAATTTGGGGTTGAATAAAATCTCTGTGTTCATTTTAAAAATGTCTATGTTATTAAAAATCATATTTCTCCTTCCTTTATTTCACCTGTTTGTGTTGTCAGGTACATCAATCCCTCTTAGAAAAGTATGCCTCAGGAGAAAGATACTCAGCTTCCTCCTAACCCGGTGCTCAGGATGGAGACTCTTCCGTTGTCACTTTGATAAAATTTACTATTGATTGCCAAAGCTACTGTGTAACCTGAGGAACTTCCCTCACCTTCCAAAACAGCATTCTGAACGTTCACAGCTTCAGACAAAATACTGCAGCTAATTCCCTGTGTTTCTGCTCGTTTGCTGTGGGTGCTGATGTAGCTCAATAGAGACGTTTAATGCAACATTGCTTGTGAGACATTGGATTACATTGGATAATGAAAAGGAAATAAATGCAAACTGAATTAGCATACTATTAACTATTCATGGCATTGGACTGTATTCCTCTTTCTAGTTTTTAGAAACTGCAGAAGAAACATCCTGAAAACATGCAAAGCACCGGTGCTACTCCTTAGCATCTCTTAATTGTATTTAGTCCATGCTCAAAATCCCAACCCATTTCTTAAAGATCTCTTTCATGTCACAAGAGCTTTGCAGAGATTTTGGACAGCGCTCCCAAACACAGACCAAGATAGTTTCTTTTGCTTTTACCTTTAGGGCCACAATATGAGAAGCTTTTGGCACTCTGATGTTCTGTCACTTTTTAATGCAAACTCTGGAAGTTCACGGACACGACGCTGCACAATCTGAGGAAGATAAATCACAGTTACTTCAAGCCAGTTGACAGCAGTTTAAGCAGCTGCAATCATCAACCACCAAGGGAGTTTCTTCTTTTATCTTACTAAATGCAAAAGTATACCAGGAGCTGCTAATATCACTGGACTATCAGGAGTCCTGCTTTTACATAAATATCAGCAAGCGGTAAGTAAATTCTGTTGACGAAATGTAATAAAACAAAGACGGTTTCAAATATGACCATTCCCTGATGCATTCTGTAGCCCCCTCTTACTCACTTATTGCATGCTGCTGAGATTATAAGGTTTGCTTTTATCTGTCAGAAATCAATATTTCAAACATCGGATAAAAGAGGAAATTGAACTGGGAATAGGCTGAAGTGCTGTAAAAACTACAAAGCACAATTATCAAAAAGCACTTAAGGTACTTAATAGGACACACATATAAAAATGCTCAAATTAATGTCAGGGAACTATAATGAGAACTTTTTCTATGCTTTTTGATCCAAATGCAATGCAATTCGAGTGCAGCCTGGTCAGTCAATACAGTTTTCAATTTATATGAAACCCTAAGGATTTCTAGCAATCCATTTGCTAGAACTGAACCATTACATATGATTGGTTAATATTTCAATTTATTGAAAATACATTATTTTGTGTAAAGTGTTTAAGTTGTTGAGGTTTAATCATTATAAACAGTTATGATAAAAATAGATCTTTGGGTAAACAAAGACCTTACAGTCAAGCTTTTAATAAATACTAGTATAACTAGAAAATTGGATTTTAAGAGGAATAGACATAAGGAAAACCTGCAGATATGGGGTCACAAGATGAGAGGAAATTGTTGTATAGAATGGATCTTTATCAGCACACATTAAGCTGAGAAGGGACTTTGTAAAATGTTGGAAACCGCGGTTATTTTATGCAAAAAAACCTCCTCACTATTAACTTTAGTACTTTCCCCTTAGAATTATATATTCATTTATCATCTTTAATAATACTGAGCTGGAGGTCTTTACAAAACTATGCTAGATCAGAAATCACTGCAAATGAAAGTGCACATGTGTCTATGAACACACCAGCATCCATGGAAAACAGATTGAGTAACTTCAGAAAATTTGATATGAAATACAAAGAGCTGCAACACACAGAGGAGTTATAGCCATGATTTGAGCAAACAAGATGCACATTAATTAAATGGTTGTATCCAACTGTAGCACTCTTTCCTAACCTACACCCCACAAGGAAAAACAAAGGACTCTTGGAGCTCTTTCTTTGCGGAAAGTCATTCTTTGCACTTACACTTCATCTTTATACTTTAACCATGACATTTCTTTCGTATGAGGGAAATTTTACTCCACCACAACTACAATGTGACTGACTGGAACTACATCCAGCTCTCTGAACTACAGATCAGACTGTGGTTTCCACTAACAGATAAATTGCTCCATAAGCCAAACACCTTCCCCACCACCTTTCTTCATTACAGTTTGAGCCTAATACAGCACAACCTCTTAGTTAATATCCCTACTTCTCAAAGTCTAATCTGAGTCTTTGCCACTATAACTGTAATCCTGCGTCTTGGTCTATCTTATGTGATGAAGAAGAGGTTATAGTATTCCCTTTTGCAAGAAATTTGACTATGTAGGCACAATCATCACACAGGATCTTTCCAGCACACAGGTTCTGTAAGTAGTACAGTCGGGCTCTGATCTAGACAGTTAATGATTTATGCAATTCACCAAGTTAATCTGCACAATACACAACCAAGATCTCTCTTCTAATAATTCTGATCTTGTGTATGTTAAGCAAAATGTAACATGACTTAATTGAGGGAACTCGCAAAGATATCCCCTAAAAACAATTTTCATATGTGAACACAACTTTGACAAAGCTAAAAATAAATAGATTGCTTCAGCTGCATACTGTATTTACTTGAATGGTGTCTTGAATTTTCATGTCTCCTGAACTAACAGACTGGTTTTCTGAATCAACAGAATCATCACAGAACATACAACCTTTTCCAAACTGTACATTTTGCAAAAAAAACCAAGTAGTAAAAATAGTTTCGTTTTCTCTGAGGAGAAGACATGCTATGATCTGGTAAGGCAGTTGTAGTTATGGCAGTCATAATTGCATAATGCCCTTCACAGAAGCTTCCTCTATTGCATCTTATTGTATTTTTTCCTTCAATTATTAAATTCAGAGGCTTAACCTCAAAAGAAAATGCACTTGTCTTTACATACACTTGAATTGTTACTGCCATTTAAAACTAATCAATGTTTTCTTTAGTACCACAATAGCTTATTTGCAAAGCATCTCTTTAAGAGATATTTACACAGTGTTCTGGAAGTAAACATGTTTCACACTCTAAGAAAAAACCCCAACAAAGACAAAGAGGGCTTCATTCTCATCTCAAAGTTCAGCACAACTCAAGTGACTTAAAAGGCTTAAAAAATTGTGCACAAAGGGAGTTGGTACTAGATTATACCCCTCCATTAATAAATAATACAAGGAAAAACTATGCATTGTACACAACCCCTATATCCCTAGAGAAGTCCAGGAAATTAATTTTCAAAGGCACAGCATACAAATATATGATTTCATTAAAGTTAACAGGAAAGCAAACAGTTAAAATCTTATTATTAACCTGTGTTTAAATACGCATTTCTTAGGAATAATATACCACTGCTGACTTGGACCTTCAACTGCAGAAAACTCAGAGCACACCCAGGCCTCACTGAGGGTGGGAAGCCCAAGCTACTCCAGTAAAGTCAGAACATGCTCTCAGAGTGCAGGAAGGATCACACCACTTTCCTCTAGGAATACAGGGGAGATTTTTAAATTAGTCTCCATAGACTTCTCCAGAAAGAGGCCAGAGAAACCAAGTTAAGTAATGTGAGTACCCCTAATGTCTCAAGATCTGCAGTTTGTTAACAAAGAGAAGTTTGAAGGAAGGAAATTTTGCACAAAACTCACAAGCAGGCTTTTTTTTTCATTTCAAATGTAAACATCTACTGCTTTAATAAGCAGATAATCCCCATTTCAAGCTATGTCTGTATTTAAAGACATCAAACCCATTGATTCCAGTAGAGTAGCACTACTATTACTACGATGAAAGTTATAAAACCAAAGCTAATAAGGGACCAAGCTTTGCCAAAGGGAAGAACCAGAATTATAACTGAAAGCACTGGACAAAGGGAGTGCCACAAAGTAATGCAATGACCTGTGCCAAAGCAGCCGTGTCACGTATAATATTATTTCCTACACAAATTTTAAATTGTGTTTTTCAGTACATTTCTACCTGTGAACTTGGGATCTATTACTTTTATAATCTGTAATGCATAGCCAATATTTTGCATTTGCAATCTTGAAAATTTAATGGGGGGGCAGTATAATTTTGTATTTTATCAGTTTATTATATCTAACTGCTAACGATATGTGGTAGCTATCACACATTGCAAGTACTCTTACATTACAGAAATCAGTTAATTCCCTGATTTCCTCTTATTAATCAAGATTATCCTTCCAGCTGCTCTTTAATTAAATATTTTGTTAAGGATCATTAAGGAATTATATAAACTCCTCATAGTTCTCACTGCTAATCATAAGCATTTCATTCAACTGTGCTATAAATCTGAAATTTGCCTTCCAGTTTCGCTACAAAGCCTTTTTAGAACAGGCATTGGAAAAAAAAAATGAAAACCAAATCATCCAACAAAACCTCCTTCATTTCCAGAAGAGAATTTCCCAATTAAATTAATATAAAATAATAAAGAATTTACTTAGAAGGTTAAAACAGTGTGGTTGAAAAATGAATAGTAAGATTTTTCCACTCCTCTTCACCTGAGTTAAAATAAAGGCAGCTCAAATTATAGATCATTCCCTCTTTTTAAAAAAGGGAGAAGGTGGTGAGACGGCATTGGGTAGATACACAGTAGTAATGGATTATGGAGATTTTTGTCCTGGGTCACTGTTACGAATCTGATCCAAGACAGCAATGACGAAATGTCAGTGCCATTTTATGGCTTTTAGCATGAAATCCTGACCCTGTGAGGTCAATGGCAAAGCATCAGTAGTGCCAGGATTTTCACCTTTTGAATCTCTAAGATGCAAAAAGAATTAAGGTCTGACTCAGCATCCATCGACTTTAATGGGAGTTATACTAAGTGCAAGGTGCAGGTTTTTATAAGTCCTTAGGTGCTGCTTTGCTCATGCTTTAATAAGAGCTGGATCCTTCAGATGACTCAAACACTTAAAACTGCAGCATTAAAACTATAAACTTTTATCTTTAGAGTTAAGTGTTCTAATGACTCTCATCCCCTTGCTCCACTGTCTGCATTACTCTGCTCCATTAGGCTGAGCACTGGATAGGGGCTTCTTTCACCACACGTATTCCCTTCTCTTGCTTCTTTCTCTGAAAGCAAAATCCTTGTCCCAGATGACACAAGGTCCAAAACCTCTCGGATCACCATGTTTTTGGCCCTCAAGGAATTTGGCACAGACTGTGGCTTCTGCTCTGCATCCTGTCTGGTCAACTTACAGTCAATTCCCATAACACCACTCCTACAAAACGTGAGATCTCTGGAGTAGAGGATTAGTAAACCTTTGTGTCACAATGACTAAATTAACAAAGCAGCAGAAGTCATCTAACATGCTTTTCTTTTTCTTTAATTCAAAGAAAACCCTTATCAATTCCCTGAAAACAGGTAGAGATGGCTTGTTATTTTATTTCATTTGCTTTCATAGTGGGTGCTTTGTAGAAAGGACATTTCCAATAATTTTAAACCAGTGGCCACTGGAACCTAACTCTTAAGTCTCGCCACTTTGCAGGTTTGAAGATGTTTGATCCTGAAAAGGAAATAAGAATAGAATCCAACTGAGCTGTCAAATTTTAAGTGTTTATCTAAAACAAATTTCCAAAATGAAATTATTTGATCATGCCCTCCATACTAAGGAACACAAATATAAAATTATGTCTTGCTGTAACATATGCTTTTCAGACATATTTCACTTGCAGCTCAGGCGTGTGCTCCTAAAAGTATTTAGCTATGCTGAAAACCACCCAGGAATTAAACTGGATGAAAGCATGCTGAGGAAGTTGTTGGAGGTTTAATTACCTTTTCTTTTTTTTACTCTTTAGTGGGAGTTCTGAATTCTGAAGGAGTAAAACTCCAGTCTCTACTGTATTGAAATGATATTTTTTTAGCACTCCAATCATTGTCTCTACTTGACTAAGACATTTCTGTGCTAAAGCAGGTGCATTTACTTTTCAAGTATTATTTTACTAATCAATTGAAAAATTACCTCCATGAATGACAGAAGTGCAGACCTTTGGAGTATTTCATTAAAAGGAGCAAACATTAATTACAAATCCAGCCCAACCTTTGCAGACATAAATTATGGGACAGATCTATTTTCTCCATGCTTAATTGCAAGCAGTGACTAGCTCTTTAAATTATTATCTCCAAGGCATGAATGAAATTAGAATGGATTTGGTGATATTCTCAAGGCTTATTTGTATCTAAATAACTTGGCCATATACTATCTGGAGATACAAGGAAAATTAGGTGAAGCACCTTTGAGCCTTTCAACAGTGCTAGCTTACCGTGAAAAAAATTGGGAATTGCAAAATGGAATTAGAACCTTAAAGTCTTTGCAGACTGGGAGGTCTAGATGCAGACTTAACAATGGGATAGCTGATAATGTCCAAGTATTTTTCTCCTAAACTAAATTGTCAAAAATTTTAGATGTTTTTAATTTTCTGAAGCATTCACGTTTCATGCAGAATATTCCAGAATATTGCAGAATCTTTCCTGAAAGGTAATATTTACATTTCAAGAAAAATAAGTCCTTTTCCAGTGACATAAAGCCCCCTTCCTACAGAATTAAGACTGAAAATTCTGATTTTGTAATAGGCACAGAGCTGACATGTTTGTGATCATACCAAAATCTGGCAGGAAAATAGATGAATTGATTGGTCCATTGAAACATGAACAGAAGGTACAGTTTGCTATGATGAAGAGTGAGAAATAGAGAATGCAAGCATTATTTTTTAATGCAATAATCAAGACATAGATGTATTTTTTTAAAAATGCATATAATGATTTAGATATTGCATTGGAAACAGGAAGCCCTCTATAAGAGCATTGTTTTTTAGATACTACAGTGGATGTGAACAAATGAGTCTCACAAGACTCTAGGTACTGCCTGACTCTTGTTTTTACTACCCCTCTACCACAAAAGTTAATAATTTGGCATTGCATACTTAAAAAAAAATAGATAATTACTTGCTTGGAGTTCAATTTGCTTGTGTCATGATACAGTAAATCCCAAGCTGAATTCTCATAGTGTTAATCATTAACCTGGGAGAGGGCATTTGCTTGAAATGCATTCTTTCAACTTTGACGTTTCAAGAACACACTGGTAGATATTTCAACAGCAATTTCAAATACTCTGAAGATATAAATAAGTTCAAGTCCCCCCAAAAGCCAAACTCTTTCCACCTTTTAACTTTTGGATATAAAGTCACCCTCTATCTCTGCTGCAGGAGCAGCCTCTGACAGCAGAATAACAGCAGCTCTGCAGAGCTGCGTGGTTTGAGGTACAGAGGAAGCCCAGCTCAGATTCAGAGGGCTTATTTGTGCAAGACACCATGCAAAGAGCAGGGCAGGGTACCTATAAAAGGAATATTCTTCTGATGGTACTGCTTTTTTTAAAAATTTTCTACTTTGGCAGACTTCTCAGGCCCATAGCAAAACGTTTCTACTACTGAGTTGAAGACTGTGTAACAAAATTAGAGGATTTCTTGAAAAAAAAATATTCTCTGCTGAAGAAATCGAGATTGGTTCCAAAAATTTGGAAATACCTGGTCCAGCAGAGAGAAAACTTCATGGGCTTCATCATTTTAAGCATCTTGCTTAGGAGAGGGAAGAGTGAGAAAACCTATTTCCTAGAATTTTGGAAGTATTTATGTTCTCTTTCTTCTCCATGGTATTTCATCTTAATTTAAAAGTGAGGAGTTAAAGATTGATCTGGAGCTTGGGAAAAGCATTCAAGCAGAGGATCACAGGGGACAGAGTGAACCCTTTACCCACATTGCTTGAGAAAGGCACTGCTTTGCAATATGTTCTTGGGAATGATAATATCATAGGTAACCTATTTGCTCTGGAATCTAAACCAGAGCACCACACTTAAACCACCTGCACCTACAATATAGGTGAAGATAAATATATTATGAGGATCTCCCCACTTACACAGGCTTTAGTGGAATGTATGATTTTTCAGAGATCTGGGCAAATTCCTCAGCTTTGATAGTATATCAGTCTATTCATTGATCATGTTCCTTATATTTCCTTAGAAAGAAAAACACCACTAACAATTACTGGCTTTAACACCTTGCAGCTTATATATAACTTCTCATATAAGGAAGAAACACCTTAAGTACAGTGTGAAAGTAGCACCAATACAATTTATAAAATGTAGATATGTTAGAGCAGAGAAGGTAGGAAATTAGTTAAATGGGAGTTTTAAAAATTAAGATGCTTTCTTCATCCAGGCTTATGGAAAACAAAGAGAATGTAGAATAGAGTACATTGTCTTTACAGAAACATAGAGTATGTAGAATACTATCTTTTAACCAACAGAAACTTTTTTCTCTCTGGATACAGAACTGCAGACAGAACTTTGCTTCAAGTTGCAAAAATTGTGAGTGGAAATATTGAGGAATCATGATTTTTAGCTAAATATTAACCACTGCTGTATTAATTCCTGTGTTACAGTCTAAGTGTAGGCAGCTGCTTAGTCAGACATTGCTGTGCACCAAAACAACATGCATTAATTACAGCTGAGCCAGAGTGGGAGCAGAGACTGCCACGAGTCAGAGCCAGGTCACAGAGCAGCTCCTCAGCCATGGAGGTTCCAGCCCTTCCAGCCAGGGCTGCAGCACCTCACAGGGGGCTGGCCTCACTGAAGGGTGCCAGCCACAGGTGTGACAGTGGGGACAAGCACAGGGCACTGATAAGCAGCTCAAGTGCAGCCCCTCCATCGGGGCTCCAGCTGAGCCTGTTTGACTGCAGGAGCCAGGGACAGGCCTATAGTAAAAAGGTCAAACCACAATGCAGGAGAAATTATTTCTCTGGCTCCAGATCAGAATTGCTTTATTAAAATTATACTATATTACATTAATATACTATTTAAAGAGATATACATACTTACTATATTATACTTACTTACTAACTATTACTAACTCATGACTCTCTGTTGAGAGTCCTGAACACAGCTGGATTTAATTGGTTTATGAATTTAAACAATCACTACTAGAATCTAATCAAGTAATCAGGTAAACAATCTCTAAACATATTTTACATGGGGAAAACACAGGAGTAGGGATAAGGATTGTTTTCTCTCTTTCTCTCTGTGCTTCTCCAGGAAAATCTTGAGAAAGAGAGAATGTGAATGTCACACGGGCCCAGACCCTGGTGCAGACCCAGGCTATCACCTGAGCTCACAGGTGAGCACCCCAGGGCACATCTGTGCCTGGCTCCAGTGACTCCAACAAGTTCATGTGCCTGGACATGGAGCACTGCTCCCTGTGATCCCCACAGGACTGACGTGAGGCATTATCTGCTCAGCATCTCCATTTCTTGTGTGCAGAAGGATAAACTGGGAAGGAGCACCAAGCCCCTGGTGTGACCTGTGCTGTGTGGGCTGGGAGCTGGGCTGGGGGGACCAGCACGTGGCTCCCAGGAGTGCTGGTCACCCCCAGCACCCTGCCCCACACAGACAGACCTACAGACACACACAGCTCATGGGGCTGGCCGTGGGTACCACACTGGGGGCCACAAAACACAACAGTTCTGACAGTGAGTCATCTGCATAGTTCTCACTCTGACTTTTCTCCTCTCCTTCTCCTTCTCTGTCCAGTAAACTCCACATCAACAAAGAGTAACATCAATGCTAACTCCATCCAAATGAATGGATATGGAACAGAGAGGTGCATCAGTTTAGTGATTGTGAAGTGAGCTGACTCCTTGCTGTGCCACCAGTTCACCGTGCCTTATTACAACCTAGTTTATTTTTGTGGTTTTTTTATTGAAATCTGACATGGGGTAACAAATTAATTTTATTATGTCTATTTGAACTACACCTGCTATTTAAATACTCACATTACCTGCAAACTGTAAACAACCTTGTTGCACATTGTGTAATCACTGTGGATTGAACTCTCGAAGGATAAAGACAGAATGGTTTGAATAATAGTTCTTGTTCTGTCCTTCTCTGACAGATGAATATGAATAATAACTTATTTTGGCCAAAACAACCAATTCCAGGTGAATTTATGTCCTTCATGGGAGATCTGCCATGACAAACAAGAAGGGT
The DNA here is from genome assembly GCA_013399945.1 of Ploceus nigricollis. NCBI lineage: Eukaryota > Metazoa > Chordata > Aves > Passeriformes > Ploceidae > Ploceus > Ploceus nigricollis. The sequence continues at coordinate 1,746,444 of VXBC01001330.1, read as the reverse complement.
TTGGTACATTCTAGTCAAAAGTGTAATATCTTAAATCAAAAGTTTCAGTAGGCTTCAGTGTTCCTGCTAACCCTTCTATTAAATCTTCCTAACAATGTCATAAGCTAGGATTTGTTGTCTTCTACTTTATTAAAAAGAGGGCAACCTCTAGAACAAAATAATATTGAGAAATAAAATTTACCTTGGATTAGTTTCATGTAAACACAAAAAATCCAACTTCTCAGAACTCATGTGAAAAACATAATGTAGTTAATATTAAATACAAAGATTATGCAACCTATTACTTTTACAGTTTGTACTCCTGTGTCCTTGATTTCGTCCCTGTTTTGCTTATGATTAATGAATGACTCACCCTCAGTACCCTCTCATTTATTTTATACCTCATTATGAATTTGAAATGGTCAATTTGTTATTTGAAAACAGCAAAACAAGCATGGAAGTTAAACAGTGTTCAAAATGCAAATGACATTTTTATAAATAAATTGCTATTCTATCACATTTTAATGGTTTACATTTTTAACTGCTTTTGATATAATTTTGAAGAGTGTACTTAACTTATTCCTATAGAATACCAGGTGGAGTTTCTCCATGTGATTTATTTGAACATCAGGAGTGTCAGTGCACTCTATACAGTCACTGACACACAAATCCTACAATGACACCTGGTATACTTCACAGTTTTCTATTTTGGCTTGTCAAGATCCTATGCTATAATTCCCCCATGGATTCTCATTTGTTTTGTTTGGAATTATTTTACCAGGGTATGATACTTTATGATGTTTTGTGATTATACTGTTAGCATTACTGTAGGGACAAAATAAAGGCTAGAAAATAAACTTTTCTGTATATTAAGCTCAAAACTGTTAAAGCAAAACCCACTAACTTATTTATACTGAAAACAAAGTTTCATACCAACGGTTCACAGTATTACTTTTTTATTGTTATACCCTTTTTCAGTTTTTATAATTACTTTCATCAACAGAGTTTGGTAGTTTTAAATGCTTTCTTGAGCAGAAAAAAAAATTGGCTTGGGTACATCAATGCTAAAGACCATTCTGGGGAGCACTTAGAGGCATAAACCAAAAAGTCCATCTTTTCTCTGTTTACTGGGGTAAATTCTGACACTGCACATACTTCAGTGTGGGATAATCGAGTCCCTCCAGAAGCCTGTGCAGTCTTCTCTTTTCTCATCACTTTGGCAATCTTGTCCACACCAATGAGAGGAGCTCAAAGCTCTGCAATGAAGACTCCACTGTGTAAAGGCATTGCCTTTAAAGCCCCAGTGGCAGCTGCACCCAGCTCCTCCTGCAGAAGATAATCTCTGTGCCTTACCTTTTTTGGTTTCTGGCTCATGATGTGCCAGCAGCAGCACCTGCACCTCCTATTTCTGCTCTGTTTTGTTTGCAGCTGAATTATGGCTGTGAGGTTTATTCAGGGGGGATAAACCAGCCTCATGCTGAGGCTGCATTCACCAGAGAGTAGAATCCAGAATGGATGCTATAAACAGACAGGTAGAAATCAAGCTCAACCAATTGCATATTCTTCACTCTGTACAACATGCATGGCTATTTGTGGTGCCAAGTTCAGTAGCTTAAATATTGTGTCATCATAAAAATAGTATAACTGAGCATGGTTATTAACTGCAGGCTGACCTCCAGCTTTGGCTTTGCTTAATACTGTAGATTTATCTTTTCCCTCCAGCTCATTCAGAACACTCTGTAGGGTGGTTTATTAAAGTATAACTAAACATTGTCCTTGGTGTTCATATATGTTTGGAACAATTCCAAATCTATCATCTTTTTCTTGAATTTTGTGAACACATTCACTACTACATTCTTCCTTCCATTTCAGTGAAAACTCTACAAAGATCACTGTTTTAAACCAATTCCACCTATGATGCACTTTAAGATTACTGAACAGGTTGTCCTTCAAATTAACAAAATCAAATACCCCTCCCAATACTCTCGTATTTCTGTCAAGCTCTGTGTTAGTTTTCAGTGTGCATTAAAAAGATAACATCTTTATACATGGCAAGTGTAAGGGGTAATAATAAAAGGTAAATTTGACATGAGTCATGAAGTATGTCCAAACAAAAAAAAAAATAGTGAAACTCTCCCCCTGAAAACTTCATGAAGCTGTAATAAAAATGGAGTTTGTGATGGATATTGTAGAAAGCAGAAAAAAACTACACAAAGCAGGTAGAATCTATTGCTACATTGTTTGAGTATTATCCTTAGTATAGAATGATCAAAACCAAAACATAGTGTAGAGGAACTGAAGGTATGCACTGATGGGCTTACCTCTAAGGATTTAATCTCTAGTAAGAGGCTTTCTGCTGAAGCAATGGAAGAATTTGGTCGCCTTGCCTAACTGGAACAAAATTCTACTTCTCAAGGCAAATGCTTAGAGATAACTAAAACCAGTCTGAGACTTAACAAGTGTTACTTGTTAAGTGTTCTATTTTAAAACATAATTTCTAATATTTTATTCTAAAAATACTGAGACATATATCCAGGTCTCCAGGAACTCTTCAGTCTTTATTCTGAATCAAAAAGTTCCATTACTCTGTTATGGACACCACTATTTCACATTCACATTGCAGACCACTATTTATTGACACTTACCAGGCACCCAGGGCAGCCCTATGTGCATCCTACAGACTCAGAGAATATAGCAGTGAAAATATCACTATCATAAACATCAAAACTGCAAACTACACAGAATTATAGAAGACCAGATTCTGCCTTAAAGCTCTGTGAGGCAAATTCATCAGCAATGTGACTTCACATCCATACTCAGAACCTGAATGTGTAAATTACACCTTTGGCACCGTCAGCTAGCAAACACCTGCAAAACTGTGGGAGTTTAACCTACTGTTCAGAGATTGGATTCACTTTCACTGCTTTTGGAAGCCTGACTTACAACAGGTGAGGAGGCAGAGTAAAAAAAAGGTGTTGGGGGAAGGCAAAGCACTTGCTTGTTTAGGACGTTTTATGGATGGGTCAGGGATACAGGACATGGATGTTGTGAGAGGTAATGAGGTAACTGGCAGCAAAGAACTCTGAGCTGGAGCAAATGTGAAGGTAAAACAGAATCGAAATAGTGAACCATCTGCTTTCTAATGAAAACAGCTCCTCTTGTCAGCAGCATCCAGAAAAAATGATTTCTTAGTTGGAGTGTATAACGAGGGAAGTAGCTTTTTTGCTATATGAGGTAATACGCTCAAATGATGTATGACTTAGAAAATAGTGTGGGTTAATGATCTTCAGCTGGATCAGGGAGTAAAACAAAGTAATTTCATAATACAGAACATGATGGATTAAATCATGTTAATACTGGGTATATACATTAAAGAAAATGATCTTTCTGGCATACTAAATGGCAAAATAAAAAGCACTTTTAGTAAGCTATATGATTAATTAGTCTGCCCTTTTATTTATGTACCATGATAAAGTAAAATGTACTTCTTCTGGTTACCTCCCAGGCAATTATTCTAAAAGTTATATTGAATACACCAGCTTCATTGTATTGCATCAGTCCATCAGGAACTGCAAGTAGGTCCCTGTCTTTGTTTTAAGTCAGGCGTTTTCTTTTTTCTCTCCCTCCCCTGTCCTCCTTTACTGGAGATTATTGGCGTTTTGTATGTTTTTTAACTAACACAAACATGAGATTGATCATGATACGATCATACATTGCAATAATATAAACACTGATTTGTCTTAGCACTATTACTTACAGAGAATGCAAAAAATTCCAGTGAGTGAAAAGTTATAGCTCATGTGTAATTCAGGCAAATATTTAAATATAGGAATGCAAATGCTCCAGACTTCGTTCAGATTCTGAGCTGTTTCATTTCCTGCCTTCACAATTTAACTGTGTATCTTGCAAATTTCTACCACAGGTTCAATCACACGCAGAATCTTTTAGAAATAAGCTGGGAATGTATTTTCAAAAAAGATTTCAAATTAAACTAAAATCTCAGATTTCAGAAATAATGTTACCTGTAGAGGGAGGAATATTATTTTTGAGAACTATGTGTCTTCCAGTCTTATTGTACATACTTATTAGAAATTATGCCAATGATGAAAGACACAGAAGCTTCCTCTAATACCAAATTTACGTGGAAGGAAGAAAAGGTATAATTAGCACTGAATTTTCTTCTTTCTTAAAATCTTATGAACACATAGAAACTGATAAAATGCAGGAGTTAAAGAAAAATCAATTTCAATGATATTTTTAAAAAGAGTATTTAGTAAGCTGGGATAGGTTTTGTATTCTATTAGGGAGTCACATAGTCCTTCAAACTAGATTGCCTTAGACAGATGTACTTAGCAACACAGAAAATGTGAAAGACCAGAATTGGACATTTTCTAATGTTAAATTCAGAATTCAGGTGGGGAGTGTTTTTAACAGAGAGAAGCATGTTTTTGTAAGGGGCCCAGCACTTACATGGACTTATTCTGTTATACTGTTCCACAGACATGCACAGAAAAGTAAATCCTGATTCTAAAACCCTATGCTAAAGGAAATGTCTTTTAAAAAAAGAACCACCTAAGAACAACTATTTTTTTTTTGATAGTTAGTAGTGCCATACATTTGTCTACTACAGCAAGAATTTGGAATTTTTGCATGATATTCTTGCAAAGTTCTAATTCTGGATTATCTCACACAGAGTCCACCTGCTGATACAGAGTCAGTATTTGCCAATTCATCTTTTGTTTGCAACACCACTAATGCTTTCTTCTGATTCTGGGGGTTTTGCTTTGCTGCAACATGAAATTTTTCTTTACTGGGAATTAATTAAATCACAGTAGATATAAATCCAAATATTTTCAATATTTATCCAATATTTTCAATATTTATTCCACCTGTGCATTTTGCATTTATCTGCTCTCAAAGGAGTTGCTCTACCATGAAGCTCTACAGAGTCACTTTAGTATTTTAGTGGGTGTGAGTGCAGTGAGAGTGTTCTTTCCTTCTGTCCTGTTACAATCTTATCACCACTCAAGGTGTCCTGGGCAGTTTTCAGACCTCTGAGATTTCTGTTTAATGTAGAAAAAGGCACATGAATTTTCCTCTTTTCAAAAGTATCTTCATTTCATCCTTTGCTATGATCAACTCTCCCAAAAATTATTCTGGTCTCCTTTTCCAAATGTTCCTTATTCTAAAGAGGATCATAAAGGCATTAACCAGGAAGATTTTTCCATGCTGTTCAGCAGGATCACACCTGTACTACTTTTTTAAAGGAGCAGATTTACAATAAATTTTTTATTTATTTCACCAATTCATACCAATATAGCCTATAGCTGTTAATACTAGATACTGCCTAGAAATTACAAATAGATATTGAAGTTCATTAAAAAAAAAAACATGGACACCTATTTACAACTAGTAAATAACTTTTAAAGCAGATTTTTTTAAGATATGTGAATTAGTTCCTAGTGAGACTGTTGTGAGAATATAGAAAATGGGTGACATGTATCACAGAGAAAGTGTATGAGCACAGCTTCTTCAAAGTGTTGGTCTAAAATACCATTAAATTTTTGCTACATTTTAAAGTTTGTAGAATATCACACCACGTAGAAGTGTGACTTTAAAATTAGTCTTTGCAAGTGCCTGAGATGAAGGTGAGGGGTTTTAACAAGCAGCAGGCTTTAAACCTAAAATTACATTAATTTATTTGCTGTAACAAATCGTTCAAACTGATTCATTACACAAAAGAACAGTTTTTATATCACAAAAAAAAAAACCCCAAAACAAAACCCTAGAAAAATAAGAGAAGTGTTAGTGCTCTTGTACTCCAATACTGTTGATGAGACTCAACTAGAAATGCCAGATATGTATAAAGAGTAATTTTGTCTCATTAAATGATAACACTAGTGGTTCCTCTTCATCTCCTTAATTCATTTCTTGTAGTTTTTCTTGTCACATCCACTTGTTTTATGGCTTACTAACTTGCAAGTTATGGTCGTAATTTATGGTCAAAATTGAGTGGTAGCAAATCACAGAATATTTTCATTGATTACCCTAAATTGTCTAATCTCCTGTATGTTTTTAGGACTTGATTGGGTGGTATTTACTGATTGCCTTCATCTAATTTAAAAATCAATCAATAGCAACAATGAGAGGTGGTGGATAAATCGAGTCTAATGCAGCATAACTGCAGCAAATATCCATCAAAGGCTCATTCTCAATCAAATTTGTGGGAAGTTTTAATACATAAACCAAAATGTCTAAAAGCCTTACTTCTAGAGCACATCATTTTTAAATTGTGCTTTGCAATGTGACATCTTATTGCTCTTATGCTGTCTATTTAGGGCAGTTTTCCACTGCTAAAATGAACATATTTCACTACAATAAAACTGTAGCAAACAAGAAAAAAAATGTCATCAGCCTTGGTTTAAAGGCACTTTGTTCCATCTTCCTCAATATCATCTGTATATAATAATGGGAATTAACATAACATCAGCTTTTCATATAAACTACATGCATTTTCTCTGAGATAAACATTCTAATAAGTGTCTTGATAGGAAATGTGTTTCCTACATTGGGGAATCAATTCACTAAAGTTGTTCCTTACATTGTTCTTTTTTAAAAGCATCTTTAGTTCCTGAAGTTTTGGATAGCAAATATGAAGGGAGCTATCTGGAAGGCAATATTCTAATTTCTTGACATTATGAGGGCAAGGCACCTCATGCAGTAAAGAAAGACAGAGAGTAAATGCAAACTTTCCTTTTCCAAGTGATGGCAGTACAAACATAAAATGCTTTTATATAATTTGTCATAAGCAAACATGGCATAAAAAAAATTAAATTTTTAAACTTCAGTTTACATTAACTCAAGGTAAGTCTTCTATAGGCATATAGATGTGAACAGTCACCTAAACTGAGGTCAGAACAATGCTGTCATTAACAGCTGGCTGAGGAGCTAGTTCTACAGCCTTGAAAAATAAGTCAAAACTGGCCTCTGTTCCTGAAAGGCTCTTAATCCATATCCAGAAACAGGTATTCAGTACCTGTTACTTGCTCAGTAAATTCTGTGTAGATTGCTGAGGATATTCAGCTCTTATTTCTTGACAGCATGGGACATGTGAAGCTACAGACTTGTTGTGCAATAGGAGGTTCTGTCCTGTGACTCCAGGTGTAATAAATAACCAATGAAGGAGAGAAACTTGGAGGTTTGTGGGTTTTCTCATACTTTGCATATATTTGATTTTTATTTGAGTCAAGGGGGGCTTATTAATAGGTCAACATGTGGAAAAAACATCCAAAAGCTTTGAGCAGTTCTGAATTCACTCAGATAAAAACTCCTTTTTGGCATCTAAGAAAGTACAAGTCATATGGCTACAATCCAGCACTGCTACAAACCAAACCACAGATATGTAATGGATTGAGAAAACACCACCACTCTGGAAAAGAATGATTCTGTTCTAATCAATTGTGAAATATCCTTTGTTACTAAACACACTTGAAAAATCTCAGGCCCAAGCAACAGATCACAGCACACATTACAAATATAAAAGACAACCACCAAAGAGAACCCTACCAGCAGTCCACGGTTTATTAAAATTCTGACATTCTGAGATATCTTCTTGCCAAGGGCCCTCTTACAATGACATCTGTACACTTGTCATTACATTGTGGTTCACATTACTTACATAAACATGCCACAGGGAAACCATGACTGATATAATTTTTGTAAGATTGAAAGGTAGCCATTGTGATCATTAAAACAAACCTGAGAGAGCCTTCCTGATGATGGAACAGATTCAGTTACTTCTTCCCTCTTTGTGGGTCATTAGTTAAAAGGGGGAAGGTGGGGGAGGAGGGAGAGAAGGCCATATACTGCAGGTGTTTTATCCTTTGTAAGGAGACTGCACTGAGACAAATGATTCTAGCTGGCATTTTGTACACACCGGAGATTGCTTATCGATCCAGATCAGAATATTCAGGCTGGCCCCGGGGAAAAGGCAGAGTATTTTCTGAGGGAGTTAATAACCTGGCAGCTGAGCTGTCTTGTCCAATTCACTGAACCTAGGGCTCTAATCAGGCCAGAGTTTTTATTTTGAGAAATCTTGCCATATGTGTCTGCTATCTGCCTTCCACTCTATTGGAACAGTGACAGTGATTGAAATGACAGCCTATAGATAGAGCCTAATCAAATTGTTTATTATCAGCCTAAATCAATATGTATAGATTGTAGAAACATCACTGTCATGCCATGAAAAAGTCATACTAATACTACATGCTGCAGGTGTAATTTTAAAATGTATTTTTCCATCCTAAATTACATCTGAATTTAACAGAGTAAAAGAAATTAGAATGGTGTATGAGACAGTGAAAAATACACATGTTGAAACATTTCAATAACGTTAAGGATTAATGTTAAAATGCCACGTTGTTCATTGCTTAAATATGTTATCATGTTTTCAGTGAAGAACAGAGCTGTGGGAAAGGAAAAATAAAAATTGAAAAGTTGTTTTGCCTTTTGTATAGAAAGGGAAAAATCTCACAGTGATCTGGGTAAGCACATACTGCAGTATGAATCAAATTCCAGCACACCTAAAAAGTGAGTTTTGAGGCATCCAGACTACAGAGATGAAAACACAGTAATGTGAATTCCTTTGGTACACAAATATTACTCCCAAGAGCCTACCAAAGAGCTTGGACCATGAAATCTAATGATTTGATAAGAAGCTGATTTCATAAAGCTCTCTCCTGAAGACTGTTGGATACCATGTTTTCACAGAAAAGATGTCAGTGCATCATATGGAAAGAATAAAAAGTATTTAATGGTATGTCATAAAACACATTCAGGCTTAATTATCATCTCAAACAGAATCATCCAAAGACAAAACATGAGACAAAGAAGGAATATCCCTGAGGGTGTGGCACTGGATGGAAATCTCTCACATTTGGGAGAGGACCAGTAATCTCTTTGGCCAGTGATGCTCACGTGAGTGTACGAATCTGAAATTCTGCTCCAGTGGAACTGACTGAAATGGACAATCCTGGGAGGGCCTGTGGCCCAGCAAGAGTCAGCTGTGTAGTTCACAACTTTTGAACTTGCTCTACTGGCAGAATTTGTACTACCTAACATGTCCTGGGGAATAATTTATTGCCTTGCTCCTCAAAAAATAAATTTCAAAACTATTTTAAAGTACTCTGGCAAGGCAAAGAGGCTGTAGCCTTAGAGCAAATGATATGTTTTGCCCTGAAGAATGGTGTGAAATAACCTTCTGGTTGAGTATTGTTTACATTGTGTGATTATTGGGTTGAGTCAAACATACACCAACTTTTAGCATTACAGCATACATGTTAATAAAAATAATATTGCGTTGTAGGTTGATTTAATTTAAAGAGGTATTTTTTCCCTTGGATAAACGTACTTTTCTTACTGTGAGCATGTAAAGCTCTCCAAACAGCAATTATCTTTGGCTGAATGAATCTAGGAATTTTCCTATTACATTCAAAATTAGAATTTCACGATTGCCATTTTAAAAAATAAAGGTACTTATTCAGCAGAAAATGTTAGTGTGTAAGTCTAAGTGCATGCTTAAGTCCCTCCTGAGTCAGGAAAGAGGTTAAGCAGATGCATATCCTTAAGTTTTAAATTACTTCAGTGGGACTTTGTCTTGTCTTAAATTTTTAATGTACTTGAAGTGTACTAATGGCTAAGCATAGTATATGAATACAGGTGGTTCAGTTTGGCCCACAGCTGGCACAAAACCAAAATTTAACATTACTTTTAAAGTGTTTTGACTAAAATCCAGCAAAGTACTTATGTCTACACACAGTGCTGATTTAACTATCTCAGTTTATAGTTACACTGGTGCAATTTCCTAGCATGGATACAGTTCTGCTGGTATTTGTCTTGGCATAATTTAGCAAGACACTTGTACATAACTGAATGGCTCTGAAAGTCAAGAAGGCTGGGGCAAACCTGAGAGAGGGAACACCAGAGCCGAGTTAGCTGAAAACACAGCACTGAGGGCACATGAGAATGGGAGAAATTTGCCTGTTGAAAAGGTCATCTTCAAAACCTTCCACAGATTAATGGTGGCACTTCCCAGCACACTTCTGCCAGTGGGGCTGCCCACATGTGAGTGCATTTCCCAAAGAGTAGCTCCTTCCAGAAGCTGTGGGTGAAATGCCTGGATTATACCTGGCACACTGTAAGATCCACTGAGCTGGGTATGCTCTAAGTGTTGGCTGGAAACAAGGGAACCTGCTTTAGGTTCTGTATGGCATGCAGTGAATTCCCTGTTACAGCCTTCTGATTCTGCCGAGAATATATTATATTTTTATCATTATTTTGCTTTTTGTAGCCAAATGACTTATTGCAGCCAAATGACTCAAGATAAAAGAAAGTACTATTTTTTTTCCCTTCCAAAGGATCTTCAAGGAAGAGTTTGACCACAGAGAAGGGTAATAAAAATGAAGAAATAATGACCTTATTATGTATTATTTACAATGCAGAATAGTGATCTACACTGTCACCATTATCCAGCTTTCCAACACTTGGATTCTCAGTTATGGATACCATCTATTAATGGGAAATATACCTAATAACTTAAAATTTACCTTGGGAAAGGATTGTTTCTAGGATCCTCCTATGAAACTAGTGAAATTCTTATTTATACCCCACTTAGTGCTTTAGATAGACCATTTCTCTAAATCCATTCATTTTCTTTTTGGTTATTTCTGTTATGGGCTGATTTGCTTTGTCTTTGCACTAAATGGGATGTAAAACTAAGTGCTGCTGATACAATTTCCTTGGGTTTATTTGTTGCTTTTTTCCACCTTGCTTTTTTAGACAGCAGATGTATTAAGAGAAGATGCACAGCATACTAAATTCTTATCTCATTCGAAGAACATAGTGCTTCCAAATTAAACAGTTCAAGATGCAAGAATGACAGTATTAAAGTCACAAGAGCAAACCTTAACCTGTCCCTTTCCTCACAAACATTCCAACTGTCAGTGTTGCCATCTTTCATTAAATGCATCATCATCTATCAGCATATGGACGTATCAAATGAATGAACATTAGCCCCTAAACACTTATTCTTTGGGTGTATTTGGAACCATAAATAAAAATTTTGAAATAGTCCATTTAGTAATTTCAGTCATCACTATTACACCTTAAGTTATTCCTCTAATTTTATCTAAAATGTAATAGTAACAAAATTAAGAATAGAAGTTTAGCCTCTAGCAATCCACTTTCAGTTTTCATGGATACCATAAAGAATTTAACTGTTTCCCCTTTTCTCATATGAACCATACAGGCATTGACTCTAAGATTAAGCAGATTTCTCCACTACCAACAAATGAAGCCCTATTTGTTTATTTTCAGTTGCATTGATGTTACTCAATCCAGTAGCATCACAGCACAGTCTGACCTGAACTCAGGCTCAGAAACTTTGCAACCTAAACATCAAAACTAGAAAACTACAATTCAAGTAGGATGGGAAGATATGGTATGATACAGCCTCATGTCCCACAAAACCTCTGCACACAGTACTGCTTCACTTCAGATGCACAAAGAACTGATGCACTGCACAAACCAGGCCTGCAAACGTGGGGTGCCTTCTGAACTGTACTTCAAACCTCATTATATTTAACAGTCCTGTACCAAAATGCCAAGTACTTCAAAAAAATTCTGGCCAAGTTTACATACTTCAAAAAAAAAAAAAAAAAAACAAAAAACTACTGAAATGCGGGAACATGGAAAAGTGTAACATTAGAAAGTTCTAAATCCAAGCTACACTTCAGGAGTGTAAAGGGGGATTAATGAGGAGCTGTGATGGTGAACTTCTAGAAGAAAGAGTCTAAGTGAAATTCATTTCAGCAGTGTCTTTGTGCTGTGAGGCTTAATTGTAGCACCTTGCCTTCATCAACTGGAAAAACTTTTGCTATGCTGTTTGCAGACAGGGCTGGCAACCATCCTGAGTATCCTGCATTTAACTCTGTGAGGAGTTATGAGTAGCAAAGACTATGTGGGATTCAGCTAATGCTATTCTGTTTAAACACAAGAGAAGGTATTGTGACCATGCTGACCTTGAGAGAGATGTATGGAAGTGTTCATCAGACCTAAATTAGTGGGAGGAAGGAGAGGA
>VXBC01001330.1:1631908-1734175 GCA_013399945.1 Ploceus nigricollis | reverse complement strand
GGAGGAAGGAGAGGAGGAAGGAGAGGAGGAAGGAGAGGAGGAAGGAGAGGATTTCTGAAATACTTTGTGAAGCTTACCTTGATAAACAGTAAAGAGAAATCCAGATATTTTGTCTACACACAGAAAATTGTCTAAATTGCCTGGAAAAACTCATTGACCCAGTCAGATTGTGTGAAGCTTTTGATCACATACAGCCCCAGGCTCTCCTGCATCTTGCTCAGAACACATAGCTCAGTGGAAAACCCCAATATTTTATTGTGATAAACACTACAATAGTATGATGTTTGCACTGGCCTGTATGGGTTGCTCCTCTTTAGGTGGCTTGGGAACATTGTATTCAGGGGGTTTTAGGTGTAAACTTACAAGCACAACATGCAAAGAATTTTAAGGTTTCATTGTTCAATTATTTTAAGTAGAACAATGAAAACATCAATGCTACAACAATACAAATTAATCAAACAACAAGAAGTAAGGCAATTAAAGCTGAGCACTTCTGCAATGCATATTCAAGAGCCTGAGTAATTAGGTGTAACTGCAGAAAGACTGTTAAATGTTCTTTTCTGTATATCTATGAAATCTATTTCACTGAGAAATCAAGTAAATTGTTTTTGTGGATGACTTTGGACAGCTACAAAAAATGAAGGAGGAAAGATGGTTCTGTAATTTAGAGCATGGGATGGGACAGGGAAGTCTCTTGAATCTTAAAACTTCTTAAGTAGCTCGAGGCAATGACTTCCCACCTGTAAAAAAGTGTGACAATCCTTCTGTGTGCTTGTCTGGGCTAGGAGGATATGTATGTTAAGAATTCTCAGACAGAGCATAGAAATGAAGAACAGTATCACCCCAAGTATGCAACTACAGAACTCACCCTAACACCAGTGTTCCATAGAGCATTCATTCTGTCAGGGTTTTATAAATAGAAGTTACATGGGATCCTTACCTGAATGCATGTGGTTTTGACTGCAACTTTCTCTCTTAAAGGTGTCATTGTGTGGAGAAAGATCATTTATCCTCTTGTTTCTCTGAAACTGCCAGTGAGCCTCTGAAATAGGGAGCAAGCCACATAATTAGAAAATTATCCTCTGCCAACTTGCTATTATCCTATGGCTTTTCTAAAAAGAACAGAAGGTGTGCCACACTGACAGCACTTCACAGGCAATACAAGAAGCTCTCAAGAGTTTCCAGCAATCTTCGACATAGATAACAAACAGGAGATAGTTTATAATATGGTAGGTAAAGATAAGGCCTTTAAGGAACACATAACCAAAGTACTTAGTGTGCAGCCCTAGCAGTAAAAACCACAGTAAAACAGTTGTTTCTTAGGCTGAACACTTATCTCAGGCTGAAGGTTCCAATCCCATAAACTAGGGCTTCAATCTTCATAGAAAGTTGTATTTCTGTAACAAGCATATTAACACAAGGGGACTTTTGCCTCCAGGCTCCCATTTTTAGATTATTCTTTATATTAGATTGTCACAGAAAAGGCTTTTTCTTTTTTTTAACGAAGTAAAAGATCTGAAAGATTATCAGCAGAAATGATAGTTAGGAATACAAAAGAAAGTCCACAGGATAAAATTTGGGGAAAAAGGCATCAACATTTTGTAAAAAAAAACTTGAAGGGGAAAAGAGGATTCTTCATATGAAAGCTGAACAGGGCTCACAGTTAATGGATCTTTTCTGCTTGGAATACTCAGGTGATTGATATTAAGTATTGCTCCTGTGTCTCTTNCTTTTCTGCTTGGAATACTCAGGTCATTGATATTGCTCCTATGTCTCTCTGAAGAATTTCAGTGTTACACAGGTGCCAGTGCACCACACTGAGCAGGGAGAGGTTACTCTGGTGACTTTGTCCTTCAGACAGCAGAGTCACCAAGGCCCAGGTGCTCTGCAGTGCTGCCCCCGAGGGTGCAGTGCAGCACTCCCAGAGCCACTGCAGACAGCACTGGGAGGTGCATCCTTCGCCAGTCCCTGGCATGGAGCACGAGGTAGTGCTGGGACTGATGCCACATTTTCTGAAAATGCTGTCAGAAAACGAAGGTGTTGTTTCCATCTCAAACACAATTCAAGAATTAGACAATGGAACTCATGCTGCTGTCAAAAAAATTTTGGCCAAAGGTTAGGAAAATTTCTGGTGAGAACATTGTAAAGGGAACTTAAAATATACGCCTGCAAGTGAGAAGGAAAAATTCTATTCTTACTCCACAATTATGTAGAAGCTAATGCTCTATGAACTGTGACAATCTTGTAGTGCATTCACCCATATTTTTTGTAGTTGCATCACTAAGGAAATATTCACTGTGTCTACAGATACAATGCAAACATTGTATCAGAGACGCAGCAAATTATTCATCCCACTTCTAACCGGCCAGTAGAAGGCACAGGTTCAAAAAGCTGAATGAGTCAATAATAACTATCTGCTGTTAGATTCATTTCACCATCCTCCTTTTGCTGACAGTTAAGTAAGGTTTACCTTGATGAAGTAAATCAAAGGGTTACCTGCTTTCTGCTAGCACTGTTAAATATTTCAGAATGTACCCAAATCCCAGGAGTTTTACAATGCCATGGCAGTTAACACATTCTCCAATACAGTGCTGTCTTTTACACACCAGGGCATAATGGCTCAGCTGCAGAGCTTGAATTTGGACTGAGGAATTTTACTTTCCAAACTTTTTTCATCTTCCCTCTGTGGATGTCAAGGTGCTTGTCTTGCCAGTCCACATCCTACATCTAAAACAAATGTGGGAAATGTGTGTAGTGCTCAAATTCCACGCCCCCAGTCTGGAAACCACTTGGTTACACAGTGTAAGATATTTTCTTGATGCTCAGGCACTGATAGTGAAGTTCTGTTCTTGGATTTCTCTCCTGGGCTGCTGTCTGAGGTAGTCACTTGCAGTGTATCTGCAGTCCTGGCTGGAGAGTCAAATTTTACTGGAAGTCGAATTCCAAATCTTTCTGAACCTTTACCTTTTTTATGTTTGCTAATTAAATAGGGAGAGCTATTATAGAGTATGTGTCCCGTGTCACAATGAGAAAATTCATTTCACTCTGTCCTTAGGAGCGTTTAACTACTATGGGGGAGAATAACATCAAAGGTCACTGTGAATTGTATGATTCTGAAAGGAAAATTTGAAAAAAATTACTCAAAAAAAAAAATCAATCCATCTAACATCAACACATTCAAGGAGAACAATAATGCACATTCTTAACCAAACTCCAATAGAGAATCACTTTCCAGTATATTCCATACACACATTCACATCATGTTTCTTAAAAATAAACAAGTGAAAAGTAAAAAATGCAACTGCCAAAGGAAAGTTATTTATGTTCAAACTGCACCAGAGAAATTAGTCAAGGGCAATTTATGCATGTGAAAATATGATTTCTAACACTGCCAAGGTCGATAAGACCTTAGGGAGTAAATGCTGACCACATAAATCAAAGATGCAGTTTTGAGGAAGTTTTGAAGACGGAGTGGAGAGGCTTTAATAGTTTTAAAAAGCTTGTTAATAGTCCAAATGAATCAGCAATGATACAAGAGGAGCAAATAACTTGTTCATGAAAGGAACAAACCAGGCTTGATGTCCTTCTGTGGATTGGATTGCCCAAGCCCAGAATTATATAATTCTCTCCCACATTTCAGAAGTAAGGATCTGATTATTTCTTAAAACTCAAAAATATAAAAAGATCTAAATCAATCCAACCTGCTATATTAGTTTCCTTGCAAAAATATTTTAAGAAAAAGACAACTTCAGTGATCAGTGATCAAAATATTTTATAGGAACATTTCCTGTTTTACCAAGATGTCTAAAGAGAAATGCATTTTATCTGAAAATGCACACTGGACAGCAATCTTTTTTTATTTTTTTTCAGTTCGCTGGTTTTTTTTGTTTTCTTAAACAATCTCCCCATGGTAGGTGAACAAAAAGCAAATAACGTTTTCTTCCCACTAAAACAGAAAATTGACAATTTTTCATTTTAAGCTCAGCAACTGAACTAAAGAGCATTTCTGCCTGGCTGGCTCCCCACACTCCTTTGGTTGCCACTGTAATATCTAAAAATCTCCTGTTTCAGGTTGCCTTTCCAAAACATTGTGTAAGTTAGAGCATACCCATTTCCCACACAGCTCAGATATCTGGGATACATATTTAGTGTGATATATGAAGATATCTGAAATCAAAGAGAACTTTCAAACAATCTTTTAAAGCAACTCAGTTTGCACTATTAAAAATAGCTTGAATTACTAACAGGAGGAGTTTGTGTCTGAGTCAGACCCTTCTAAGCCTTAAACAAAGATGAATTCAGAATAGAGCTGGCAATTAGAACTCACTGTGTATTTATTCATTTGTATTAGTAATTAATAGTAGGTTTTTGAATGTTCCTGTATTGTACACAGTGCTATATTTTAGAAAATAGAATCCACGACAGCATCCTGATTTTACTACTAAAGATATTTAAACCATTTTTCATGTTGTTTCTGTGAAGGTAAACTGTTAAATTTCCACAACCCCATCCAGCACAAACTCTTCACTTGTCTCATTCTCCTTTTAACAGATTGCACAGCTGTTCCAAACTATTCCTCTCCTCTTCTTGGACACTGCTGTTTAATAGCTCTGCCACCTTGATATCAGGAAAAAAAAAAAGGTTGACTAGACATGCAAATTCCTCTGATTAAGGGATAAGATAATTAATCTGGCACATTCAAAACTTCAGCATGAGCAAGCAGCAGAAGTCAGAATAGTGAGACCACAAGGATGCTGGGAGGCAAATGCAAGCAGATACTTATGGATCAGTTGAACACAGGCAGAAGAATGTAACCTAAAGTCCTGCAGCCAATTAAAATTTGCTGTCAAAGGGTGCAGGAGGAAAAGAAAGAAGGCAAAGAGGGAAACCATCAGCCAAACTGCTGCATTCTACTTCACACAGTTATGACTCCAGGCAGAAACTCAGTAGATGGCTGTGGAGTGTGTATATCTAAGAACCAGCAGGACAAGTCTCACTGCTAATGTTAGAGACACTTGTGTTTCTGCATCAATCCTTCCTATTTTTTTAGCCTTTTAAATTTCTGTGTTTTCATTCATTTCCCCTATTCCTTAGTCTCAGAACCATTCTGGAGTCAGAGTCTGGAGAATTTATTTTAAATTTCCAAAGAGTGAAAGAATATTTGATTTTACATAAGCATAATTTGATCAGTAAGGGTGGCAGTGATCAAAAACCAAGTGCCACAGCTCCTTAGGGTTTTTTCCTACATAGATGTGCACTGATTCCTATTCATATAAGACAATGAATTGAACTTGATAAAGAGGAAGTTTTCAGAGTCCTCTCACTCTGGAGAAGGTATAAGTTTGAATAAACTGCATGGAAAATAGAGATAGAAGACAGAGTAAGACCCCATTGCACTTACTACAGTCACTGGTATCCTGGTAAACACCTCTCTGAAGAACATATGGAACACTGTCACAGCTGTCCAAGAATTCTTGAGGTGCTTGAGACTAGACCAGAAACAACCACAGTTATTTCCTCACATAAAATTTCTACCTTCCTCTTTTCCTCTCTGCAGAGAAGGAAAAGAAGCTAAAACATGAGTCCTCTTCCTTGAGATGAGTTGGTAAAGATCAAACAGCATTTGCACGAAGTTTCCAGTGAAATTTTGCCAGAGGACAAAGGGCTGTATGGGCCAAGAAAAACCAGAAGCTCTACAAGTGTAGGAGGACTGTGTTTGTTGGCTGAGTTTGAGAATAAATTGAAGTCAAACTAAAGAACTAACAGAGCTATTTCTCAATTTTTATTTTTTTTTAATCCCAGCACAGCATGCAAATAATTTGTTATGGACTTGAACTGGAGAAGCCAAGTATATAGTATTGTAAAACTGAAATCCAAAAATAAAATATTTCAGGTTAGGAGACCTGTAGATGGTAAGCCCAAAACACTATTTGCATTCAATTTTCTGGCTTGGTCACAAGCACCTCTTGCTTCCTGATATATTTAACTAAAATATGCAGGTATTGCCTCACATGCACCTCCTTTGGCTTTTTCCAATGCCTACAAGCATGTGCACAATGTTTTAGAACACCACCAGACTTTAGTACCAGCAATATCAGTTTCTGAGGGTTTTTTTGTTTAATAGAGTGCAATGAAGATTTCTGTCTGTGGATGCATCTGGAGGTAGCTGGAACATTTTGACTCATGCTCCCAACATATTCTCATAAAACTGATCAGCTGCTCCCTCCCTGCACACACCACTTTGAGAGAGAGTGAAGTAAAAACGATATAAAAATAACATATAACTCATTGAGAGGAAGAGGACCACATTTTCTTGAGCCACTCTGCAGCTCTGGGAGTTGGCTGTCATTCTTTCCCTTAAACTCTTTCCTGATCTCTCGTATCCACAGTTGTGACAGGCTTTCCCACAGGGCATGCAAGGAACACACTGCTCTCCATGGATCCATTGGAAGCTCATATAGGGCATTTTCTTAATCTGGCATAAATTCCTGAGCATGGTAACACTGCCCCACCTTCCCAATGGCTGGGAAAATTCACATTATCTTCCATGAGCATTAAACAAAGGGCAGATTTGATTGCCCAGATAAACAGGCAGAAATAGAGGTATTTTCAAAGGATTTTTACTGCTATGGTAGCTGAAGTATTTCAGAGTCACTTCAGACCAAGTTCAGGATTTACACAAGGAGAAACAATGAGAAAAAATATAATAGCCTGTATGTTGTTTTCTTTTTTTTTAGACCAAAGTGTCATAAAATACTGTATTTTATAGGTAGAAGTAATAAAACCAAAGGGGCATGGCCAATTAAAATGTACAATTTTTTAGGAGATAAAAGGCAGATCAATTAAATAATGTTTCAACCCATCTATGGTAATTTATATTAGCAGAGATTCTGTCCCTAAATATTAAAACAGCAACCATGACACTTCCTTTCCCCCTCACAATTTTAGACTTTAGAGACACTTTGAATTCAATAGCGCAGAGTAAGAGAAACTCTGCTTTGTGCTGCTTCTGGGTGATAGCACAGCTATCATCTGCACCAAAATAACTCCACTATTGTGTGGGTTTTCTAAAAGACAGAGTGAAGAATAACAACCTAACTATAAGCACAAAGGCAATTTTAGCTAAGTAAAATACAATTACACCAGCTAGAATTTCTTTTGGACATGATTAGTAACAAACGTTCCTTGTCCTATGAAAATGCGCCAGGAAATTTTAATTGACTGCAAGCATCCAAGGCTGCCATTAAACACATCATCTGAAAGATTAATGTTTTTGGCCCACACTTAACTACCATGTAACCTGCTTTATGGTTTACAAGATGGAATGACTTTGTTTTACATGACAATTATTGGGCCCAATTCTGCTCACAGTTATGCCAGCGAGAATTTTGGAGCAATTCCATTAAAGTCAATGGCTCTATAAAATAAGAGTAAAATTAGACTCAGGCCCACCATGCAATTTAATAATAACTATTATTACAAGTTAGGCCAGATTCTGCTTTTCCAATTGTTAGCAAGTGACCAAGCACTAGATATCACATTCTTCTAAGATAAAAGGTGCCTGCATTGAGACTTGGCCCTTCCACAGACAGCCAGGCTCCCACACCTTCTCTGACATGGCACGGTGTGATGAGACCACTGCAGGCATGAATATTCCCTGCCACTCTGGAAGGACCTCCTCGTGAAAATGCAGAAGAAAAGTGAGGAATTCAGAAAGGGATTTTTTTATTATAATAACATTTGCTTGCAAATCAATTCAGAATTACAGATTCTCTTTTTTAACATCAAAAGTTTGCGTCACCGTTGTTCTAAAATCTAAAATTTTAATACTCAATTTGGAGGCTTTTGAACAAAACTAAATGTAGAGTTTATTCACAAACTGTGAGCCCAGCATTAGGTCACTGCACAAGCCATTGTACCTGGCACAGCTCTGGTCCAGAGACAGTGGGAGAGGACAGGAAGCAGAAAAGGAGTAAGATGCTTATGTATCAAGATAGACACACAGGGATTTGTTCCCCTGCTTAAGAAATGAGTTAAACTATTATTATTTTCTTGGGAAAATCGCATTCTGCACAAGCACAAGTGACTCTTGTCCTCTCCCTTCTGTTTCTGGTGTTCCATTACCACATACTGCTCATTGCTTGAGATTTTAAATTGTCAACTGTTGCTAACCAGCAGCTTTACAAGGATCACGTGTATATGAAAAGCAGCGCTTCCTTCTCAAGTCCACTGACAACCAGATGACTTGAAAAAGTAGGTTTCTATCTGTTACAGCACATGTACAGGTTGGTAGCTTTCAAATTATTCCATTTATGTTAGAACTGGGAAAGCAATAGTCTATAATTTCATTGAAAATAAAATGTATTGAGACATTTCATGCTGTTTTCCATCTTTCTTCTGTTTTAATTTTATTTTAACTGTGATTTGTGCTAACAACTAAAAGTTATCCGAAATAATTGTTGTACATTACATTCATTGCATTAAAGATTACCTGTGTTTATAAAACAAGATTGTTTTATGAATAAAATGCACTAAGAAAATAGAGCTGTCTCAACAGCAAATGTGTCAGGCAAAAATACAGTGATATAGCTTGAATTTCTACACTTCAGTGCATCTCTTGAGGGCGTGAAATGCTTAATAGATGGTAGCATGCATTATTCTCCAAATCTTCTTTTATATACCTGTTTCAAATATTTGATTATTGCCTGACTAATAATAGTTGCTTCATCAGTTGAAGAACAGACCAGAGAAGAGAGTGTAAATTGTAGCATGCAATTGTTCACTGACTGTTACTGAAAACGTGCAGCTACTGCCATACAACAACCTTCCTCTGCTCTCTGCAGCCACTGCTTCATGGAACAGCAATGAAAGCTCTGGGAAATTGGGAAAAACACCCAGAGACCAATCCCACCCCATTAATTTTTAAGTGCATAGAATGCTCCAGAGGACAGAAAAGCCCACCTGGGGCCAGTGAAAACACATCACAGCAGGCAATGATTTATTGGCGTCAGGAGCTGGGTGGTGAAAAGGCTGTGAACCTTCCAGCTTCACTGCTCATTCCCTCTTTCCTTGAGCTCCTCCACCTAGGCCACCCCAGAAACCTCATGGGGACAAATTTTAGTTGCATCCTACACTGAAGATGTACAGAACCTCATCTGAATTGAATCTGGAAGAGGCCAAGGAAAATGGAAGTCAAAACCCATTTCTGAGGCTATGTTATGAAGGAGAGTCCTGAAGGAGAGCAGGGCAGTTTTGTGAAACAGAGCAGTGAGGGGCTTCTGAGCCAACCACAAATAGATGAGGGTGTTGCAGAAACAAAGGGACTGAAAAAAACCCCAAAAGCTGACCAGAAAAGAGCAAGATATGAAGGACCTGAAGCAAAAAGTTACTCTTGGAGTCTGATGATTTTACCTTTCTGCATATTCAGCGACAGTCTTCAAGGGAAAGATAAATGGATAATTTGGCTTTTGAATTGCAAAATAAATGGCTCATCCCTAAGGCTCCAAAAATTTTAATGAAGTAACACAAATAGGAAGCATTTCAACTACTCTTCTTCCTCTCTAGTGTCAACAAGTACCTCAGAGCAAGGCTGGAAGCACCACTAGCACCACTGGCCCCTGTGACCAGGACTGCACAGGTTACTGGGGACAGAAGAAAATGTGTCTTTACTTTTCTCAGTGCCAGCCCACATGCTCAAACCACCCTGCCCCACTCAGCGCACTCACAAATTACTGAGGGCCATTCTGCAGTAAGCCAATTGTGTTATCCAACCCTTTAACACTTAGAGAAGCCTTTTTATCCAGCAACAACATAACAGGGAAGGTGCCAACAGATCCAAATGGGCTCTGGAATGATTTATTCATCCTAGGCTTCTAAGCCCCTTTTCCGCAGCATTAATGCTAAGATTAATGTGTCCCATCAGTGCTCTGCCAACAGGAACTTTAATAAAAGCAAGAACAACTAGTTGGCCTGGCTTTCTTTGTACTTAAGGTTAGGACATAATAAAAACAGCAGCCTACAAAGACTTTCCCTTTAATTTACTTATTTCTTTACATAATGAAAATAATTTCTTTCAATTTAAATAAAACACACAGATTACAGGAACATAGGTACACTATTGCCTAAAGTCAATCATTAGTCAATTTTAAAAGGATAGGAGTAATATTACCTGCATATTTTAAAAAGGGCATATGCACCCTAAAACTTCCTAATAACTTAGTGTAGACAGGTGTATTTGAACCAAAGCACACAATATACAATTCTTATGAATGATGCCGGATCCATAATGACAATAGCTGAAATCCATGACAGACATGATGCTTCTACAAACTAATATTGAAGAATTTGTTAGACATGAAAGAATAATTGTTTATATAAGTATTGTCAAAATTGTGCCCCTTTTAATTCTGTTTATGCCCACCTAATGCCAGGGGCAATACAAGTGTACCAGGACAAGAGCCTCAGCCCTTAAATCTCCAACTGCCAGCAAATCTCAACAAGCTGAGCTAGATTTTGCCCAGGATGACTTTGGGCTTAAGAACACCCTATATCTTCAAATCTCCAATTTCACAATTCAAGCACAAGGTGTGTTCAGGATAACTTGAAGAATACCTAACAAATGCTATTTTAAAATATACCAACTTAAAAAACAACCCAAACCTCTGTTCTACGAGTTGCTGAGACAGTTTAGCGAAATCCCAACAAACTGCAGTGTAACAAAATCACCTAAATGGACTGTGACTGATGCTGCAGACTGGGCATTACACATCTGAATGCATAAAGTGTATTCTTTTGGCAACTGCAAAGCGGCCTGAGCCATTTAACAGTAAACTTCCAAATTAAATCCCAATCACATCACTATACTACAAAATGTATCCATTTCTACCTGAGAGGTGTTTTAAGATCTTTTTCTTGTGGTCACCTATCTTCCTGCCTTCTTTGCTAGAAAAAGTACAAATGTGTGCACACATACTTCTATTTTCTTCCTTCCCATCCCCATTTGTACCAATTGTTCACCTGGCTCAGGCACAGAAGCTGCAGAATTTCTGGGTGGTGGTAATGGGTGAGTGGAGCAGAAACTTCATTTCTCCCTAAAAGGCAGAGGTCGCTCAACTGAAAGAACAGAAAGGCCTTTTATTCCTATAAAGAAAAGCAGAGGAAAAAGCTCTTCACAGTGAAGATGAAAAATATTTTATTTGAATCCTGGGAAGAACTTGTTCTGCTTGCACTGGAGAATGGTCTATTCACAGCACAATTTGAATAGCCTGTAGCTTTTCAAATGTCCACAACTGGCAAAAAGGATACAATTTTACATTTATTTTTATTTTCAGAAGTTATCTTATGATCTGCATGTGTGCCAGACAGACATTTCATGTTATCCTGTTCAAATGAGGTATTTAAAATTTTTTAATCATCTCAGGCTCTTAGATTTTGAACTTCATCTATTTGGCCATTATCACAATAATAATGTAGCATTGCCTCAAGTTTTTAATGATAACTTGGGTACTCTTGCAAAAAGGAAATTTCTGGCAGAAAAAAAATCTAAAGGTCTTTTCATTTTTTTCATTTCATGAAATATCTTACAATTATTTTGAAAATTCTCAACCGTTTTCTAGAAATGCAGGGATTGTAATCCTTGAATTGCCAATGATTTGTATTGCAAAAGGCAAATGCTTGCAAAAAAAAAATATATACAATGTTTGCTGGTAATGTAAGTGAAATGTTCTATGTCTAGGGTTTTACTAGAAACACTACATAAATCAGTCAACAATGTAAAAATTGAGAACTGTAAAATGTAAAATTGACATTTAGCACAGAGAAGTTTCAAAGAGGTGCAATTATATAATTTCTTTAATCCAGGGACACAAGCAATATCACAGGACATATCTCACCTAACCACAGGGGTGCAGATTTGATTAGAAATACCTACATTTAAAGCCAGAGCTCTCAGGTTATGCAGTGCTTAGTGAATACCAGCAAAATGGAAATTCAGAATGCCACAGTCAGAACAAAGATTTCCCGCATACAAATTTCAAGCTTTTCAATATAAGCTTTATATTTTGTGAAGACTCCCACTATTAGGTTAAATTTTAACTAATTTACCTAATTGTACTAATTAATAGTGTCAGACATAGTATTGCTGATTTTAACCTGACAACAACAATAAATTTTTCAAATTAAGAAATATGATTTTGTCTCTTATAAAAAGTTGAAAAGAGAGGTAGTTGAGCCCCAGTAAAATTATTTATTCCATCTTTTGCACTGAGCCTGGAAAGAACACAGATAAATAGCTTGAGGAATCAACCTACCTCTAAATTTGATTTTACCAGCTGAAACTACAACCAGTGGTTTCTTGTTAAATTCTGTGCTCATCTGTGTTTGAAATAGTGAGAGACCAAAACTCTGGTGTTTTCTAACAAAAGGTTAATGGCCTGCCTCTCCCTTCCTGCACTGAGCTGTTTTCTGTTACAAGTTATAGGTTTTGTTGGAAGGAAAAAAAAATGCCATCCACAAACCCTATTTTATTTCCATACCATCTTCACTTCTTCCTTTTACCACGGCTGTTCTTTTGCTCATTTGCATTCCCTGTCTCATGCTGCCTTTGAATAACAACTGAAGACTATTTGTCCCAGTGTAATACCCCCAGATTTTGAGAAAGTCTGATTATGGATCCGAATATGGTGAAACCAATCACCACTGCAAAGACCCCGAGGTATGCAACAGCCAGACTGGGATGCCTCCAGTGGGAGCCACTTGAGCTTGAGAGTCGGGAGCAGGATGGGGTTGGCACCATTAGGATTATTTCATTTATGGAGAGGAGATCATGCAGGCCCCTACCCAGGGTAAGGGGGAGCCCTACAATTATTTTTTTCTGAACTAGTTAAACCATTTCTAATTAATTATGATGGTTTCAGCTAAAACTTTCCAGATGAACAGTTCAAGCTGGACCCAACACTGAACAATCATTGTGTTATAGAAGTGCTCTGGTGTATTCTGAGTCCTAACTTTTGGATTCAATGAAAATACCAAAAAATGAGCAGCATATGTTATCTCAATCCAGGAGATTTATAAAACTCAGATACCTTGTGATTGTGTTTCTTCTTTAGCAGGATAAAAATTCCTTTTCACCCCCTTCACTTTTGCAAAAATCCCCCCTTGCTGTGTCTTAAAAATGTCAGACATACTTTACTGTTTCCAAATAAACACATCATTTTTGGCAGAATTAGTAGACAAAAAAGGTAGGGGCATTGTTGTTATAGGAGTTCATATAAAAAGCAAATTTTAATGTTTTAAAATTTAAGACTTTCCTAAAGTTTTAAAATGCATCCTCCCTGACTCCATCTGTACTATTGTCAAAAGCATTATATAGTGTCCCTTTGGAAAAGTAAATCTGATTAATTAGCATCATTTTCCATTGTAGAATTCAACAGCTATATCAACAGCCATAGATTTTTCTTAACACATATTCTATTATTGTTTTCAGCATTGTTAAAATCTAAAATTAATTAATTGTTGAACCATCCTGTTCTGTGCATTGATTCCAAAGTTCATCAAGTGAACAGAATTTTTCCTACAGTGTCCTAGAAAGATACTGAAACACTTTTTATTCAGAATTGCTCTAACACTGTATACAAAAGCAGGATTGCTTTTAAGTAGAAGTTCTACACATAAAAGGAAAGACAGAAGAAAAAACTCAAAACAACTGAGAATGTGAAAATGCCAGAAAACAGTTTCTGCTGCAGTACTTTAGTTCAATAGGAAGCTTCTATCATTTGTGATAGCAATGACATTAAAAATAAAGCTGCTCTCAGAGCTGCCTAGCAGATCTATGGTGACTCCAGCTGCAGCTCTCCAGCAGAAAACCATCAGTGCCTGGTAACAGCACCTGGATATTGACTCTGTCACAGTGCTTTAGGTTTTGTGAAGGAAGGGAAGCAGTTGGAAGCCACAGAAATCCCCACATCTCACAGAAATTACTGCCTTGAAGGCACTATTCTTCCATATCTTTGCTACTTTCAGTTCACAGACAAATAAAGCAGGACTACAGCTCTTATGCAACAGCAAGGAAGCCTCTCCAGAAGGGATTCACATCACCAGTTCCTCCTGGTGCCAGCTATCAGCCCATGAGGAATAGCTTGTCCTGCCTGCACTGCACCAGCTTAGCGCTGGAATTGCAAAGGCTGCAGTTTTAGCTCTGGAAATCTAACACCTTTCTTTAATATTCACTTCATAAAAACAATTTCAGAAGTCCCCTGGCACTCTGCACAATTTCAGCTAACACATAGTTCCATTAAAAAGTAAGAGAGCAAAAGTGTCTGTTTACTTCCATATTAATACCCACAGAAATTCGTGCAAAAGAATAAATCAGAAAAAAACAAAGAAGCAAACCCTCACAATATTTATTTGCTCGTAACAAAAAAGCAGGATTTCAACATTCACCAGAGCAACCATAAATAACATGGCCATCTTTAATTTGGCCTCCAATATCTGACCAACCTTGATTTATCCACAGACAAAACCAAGCATCTCTAATTTGCTAACCAATCACTGCAATTCTTTTCTTACCAACCAATAATTCTGCCATCTCTAATTTACCAATAAATAATTCTGCACTCTCAAATTTACTAACCGATAATGTGACCAATTTGCTGACCAATGATTGTGTCAACTGGTAATAGTGCCCCTAGCAAACAGTAATTTGCCAAGCAATATTTGGACCTTTCCCCCCCAGCAATAAAGAACTTTAGTGGTCTTTGATTCAGTATCTACTGCATTGCTCTGAAACTGCTTAGTGTCGATAGTGAGGTTTTTTTTACAAAGTATTTGCTTTCTGAGGGGATATTTATTTACATTGACCGCTTAAAAATTGCATGGATATCTCTTAAATGTCCATGAAGCAGAGTATTGTTTTCTCTATGAGGAATATTACCATTTGAGGGAAGCCTGTTTTTCTGTTTGCAGCACTCCTGGGCATACTGCTAAGGCCCCTGTAAGTCCTGTTGTCATCACGCTGGGATTTGGCGACAGCTCCACAGTTCTTGGACAGCGTGCATTGGTACAGCAGTGACACTGCTGGCCAGCTCTGTCACCCCACTGACCTTACCACCCAAGTTGATCCTGTCTGGGCAGCTATTTGAGCAGAAAGAGTTCATATATAAAGCCTTGTGATTGATTTGTCTTCTGATTCCTACGTCCCTTTGGCTTGCGCAGAAAAAAACGAGTCTTGAGTTATTGGTTCCTTTAAACTATAATAACGGCGTTTTGAAGTCATGTAGTAACTTCTGCAATCAATTTTACCTCCAAGAAATGTTACCAGTTTCATGTAATTTTACTAGTTCATATTAAAGTCATTAGCTAACACAACATTAGCTCAGTGAACAGCCACTCTAGCACCATTTTACAAGGCAAGTCTACAGAGAGTAAGGGCATAGCAGGAGGGACCATCAGGGCTGAAATTAGTAAAAAATTTCTGAACTCCAAGTCATCAGGTCAGAAGGCTACAGAAAATAAAATATTGCAAAACTATACAACAGAATACAAAGACAGGCATGGAGTTTAGGCTCAGGTCTATGCAAAAAGTATCTACACCAGCTCGCTCTCTATCATTCCTTATAACCAACCTTCTAATATAGTTTGCAGATTAATTTATTGCATATTCCAGGAAAGGGTCCAGAGAAACATTTATTCCAAAACAGAACATGATTTTGAGATTTCTAGTTTTTACAAGCAGAAAAAAAAAAAGACAGCAGACTGGAAGCACATTAAAACTGCATAGCAAGTCCCCTTCTTTATCCTTTTCTTTCCCATCTTGTGGAATAAGCACAGCCTAAGCAGCACCACTGCTTCTCACTCTTTTCTTCCTGAAGTATCCTGGGTTTCTTGAAAGCAGAGGCAGAAATGCCATTCTGGGTGGCTATTCCTTTAGAGGAGGTTGTGAATAGGGAGAGTTAGCCAAGAAGGAAAGGGAGTTGGCCAAGAAGGCAGGAATTCCCAGACACCCAGAGGTTTGGTATGTTTAATGTTCTCTCAGTTTTGGAGGAACAAGCATAATACAACCAAAGTTGCACTAAAGCTTATTTCTGAACCTAGCTATATGACAAAAATAAAATATAAAAACTCACTATAAGGATAAATAACAGCTCTGATGAGTCATACAGTCATGCTTGTGGTAAAGATGTCAAGTAGCCATGACATTAGAGAGTTTTCCACAAAAATATTTGGTTTACAAGCTTCAACTTGTTCAGTTTTCAGGGACAAGCATTTCATTAGCCAGTACTGGAAAAATTAACTCGAATACAAAAAGCAGCACTGTTTAGCTGGAGAGCCTGAAAAGTAGGTGTGATGAGGCAAAGGCACTAAGAATGTGTTTGTGTGCATCTTATGCTCATTTAAAGCAGAAGAGGGTAGGAAAATGTCATAAGTAGGAGATGGAACTTGCAGAGGCACAATGAATGTGAGAGCAGAGGGACAAGATACAAGTCAAGAAGTAAAGTGGCAGAGAGCAGGAATATGCCTACACCTTGAAAGATGGAACAGGTCTCTAGATGTGTATAGCTGCCTGTTTTTCACTTCAAGAGAAAGGGGGCATGAGAGGAGAAAAATGTACCTGTTCAGGAGCTCCTCAGTTTGTTTTACAGTACGCACATGAGTACATCCACGAGGTTACAGGGGGGAGGGAAAAGAGAAGCATCAAAGGATAAAACACATTAAAAATATATGGTATAACCATAATGTTTTACACTGGGAGGGAGCATGAGGATTGATGCAGTGGGAAGACAGTTTTGTCTTGTCTGGTTAAATTTTCTACATTAGAGGACTATTGATTTTCCTAAGTATATAGGATACTGTATATACCCCATTCTGCTACCCTTGCACAGGTTAATTCTTTTATCCATTTCAAATGCAGTCAATCAATAACAGTGATCAGGTAGGTTGTGAAATTGCCTGGAAAACACATCCACAAAGTAAACCCAATACATTGGCCTGTCTATGTGACTTAAAGCTTAGCACAGCATTGAAAATCACTAATGGAACACTGTGCAGTTTGTTCATGCTACGAGCAGTCAGGAATCATGCATAATGTAATAGTGCATCTGCTAACAGCAGCTCACACAAGCTAATTTAATCTTGTTTTACACTAGACACAAGGAATTAATCTTTAAAGCTGCTCCCGTGATTCTCTTTGGCCCTTAAAATATCGAGGGTCCTTCCACCTCCTCATTTACAATACTGTAAAGGGATGCATTTCAGTTATCATCAAGTATTTACACTTCATCTACATTAGCTGGAAAATGGATGCAACTCTATAATTTATCAGTCTTAAAAATCACATTGCTGGCCCAGTCCAGAAGCCGTGTTTGTGTTGTCACATCTGAAACCAGTATTAAGTCTCAGACTCTACTGTGGAAGTTAGATCTCCTAAATAATTAATATTTGAAAATAAAGAATTTTTTTTTCAATTTCACAATTTGCACAGAATCTGCTGAGCTGGAAGGGACCCACAAAGAACTTCAAGTCCAACTCCTGGTCCTGCACAGAACTGTCCCCAAGGGTCACAGCATGTGTCTGATGCCCCCAAGGACATTCTTGGCCCTCCTGGCTGTCAGGGCACACCTTGGCTGCATTAATTACACAGACTATCTCACAGCTTACTATTAATAATATTATTGTCTTAAGTACTTGTATTGCTACAGTGCTCTTGTGTGTGCTACTGTGCAAACACTGAAAAAGACAGTATTCACCCCCAATAACTTATCACCCCAGTATAAAAAGAGATACAGACAAACTGGAGAGTATTCAAAGAAAAAACAAAAAGCAATTTTGATGAAAAGGCAAGAAATAAAATACTTGCATATAATTTGGCAAGATTTCAGGCTGGAAGTTTGATAATCAATTTTTAGACCTAAAGCCAAAGAGAAATTTTAGCAGGGCTTTGTAAGACAACAATGAAATACTTCTGTAAATGTTCATGGCAAGCTCCTTGTAAGCATAAGGAAGGCTGACAGGAGAGAAATGCTCACAGGAAGAAGTAACAAGTGGGAGGTGGAAACTGGGCACTCATTACTCATCAAGATTAGTGAGGCATATGATATCTTGATATTGAGAGCAGGATGATAGATAACAGGAAAGGAAAGAGTGAACATGAAAACAAGTATTTTACTACAAGTGTGATGGAGCTAATGGAAGAAAAACAAGGGAGGAGGGAAAGAAATTGTCTGGGTAAACAGACTTTACAAAAGGTTTCTGATCATGCACAAGTGAAACAATATTCTATTTCAAGCAATAAATTAAACGAGGATGATGAGAATCTGAAAAAGTTTAGGCTGCAGATGGGACAGGGCAGACTCAGAAATAGTTTTCTAAAATAATCAACAGGATCAAGACATGGTGTAGACATCAAATATAGGACTACAGGATGGTGACAGCACCAGGATGTTGGACACTGCAGTCAACAGCAGATATGCTGAAAAGTAGTTTGGTTGCTGTAAACAGTTTTCAGCAAGAATTTAAAATTCTGCTCTCTGATACATTGAAGATCCACAGAGAAACATTAGATGGTGACAGGCGAGCATATTATACTTCAGAGGGCAGAAATAAACATAGGAGGGATAATATTGAGTCTGCATTTGTGGACTGTATCTTAGAGATAGCATACAGAAAGAAGAGCAAAGTGCAAGCAAAGGACACCCTGGTGGGGATGAAGACATAGTGCAACCTCTCTGCTTATTGCAGGGGACTGGAATAGGGGAACTTAAAAAGCCTCTTCCAACCTCAGCCATTTTGACTCTAGTCAATTGATCATTATGATCAAATGGTGAAACCTGAAATTTATTTACAGAACATCATCAGAAAGTAATTCAATAGATACAGAGCAGAGACAGACAATGAAAGCAATAAGTAGAAGTTCCAGAAAATAGTCCAGAACAATTTTTTGGCAAAGTTAAATTGTGTCTGTATGATGAAGGGTTACACACATATAGAGTTATGTTGGAAAGAGATGGCCCAAATAATGACAAATACTAGAGTCCAGAGGGGCACCAAGTTAATCAGAGGGATGGAGCACTTCTCCTATGAGGAAAGGCCGAGAGAATTGGGATTGTCCTGCCTAGAATGGAGAAGGTTTAGGGGTGCCCTAATTGCAGCCTTCCAGTACCCAAAGTGAACTCACAGGAAAGATGGAGCAAAACTATTTACAAGAGCACTGACAGGACAAGGAGGAATGTGTTCAAATTGGAAGAAAGTAGATTTTTACTAGATATTGGGAAAAAAATCTTTACTATGAGGGTGCTGCAGCCCTAGCACAGGTTGTCCAGAGGAGCTGGGGCTGCCCCATCCCTGGAAGTGTTTGGGGCTTGGGACAACCTGGTCTGGTGGAAGGTGTCCGTGTCCATGGCAGGGTGATGGAACCAGATGATCTTCAAGGTCCCTTCCAATCTAAACCATTCTATGATTCCATGATATGATGAGTGTAGAAAGGACACCAGACAGGGATGAAGTTGCAGAAAATGGACTGAAATGCAGAAACAAAACAACTCTAATGCAGTGTGTGCAAGGAAGAAGAAGATTTTTCAGGAAGGAGAGAGAAAGTAAGCAGGAAAGCCAAAGAGGTAGTTTCAGTTTTTCTAGTAGAAACATGAACTCCAGCAGGATTTTGAGTAGCAATAACATAATGGTGACCTGTACTGTTGACATAGGCTCCAAAAAAAAAAAAAAAAACAGAACTAAAAGGAAATGCATTATGAAAAAGTCATGTGCTTGCATTTCTGGTAAAATTTGATATTGATCTGTAGGTAACAAGCAACAAACATGATGAGCTTGCTTGATTACTCAGATGTAGAATGGAGGAAAGCACTGGTTTTGTGACTTATTAGACTGGTGAGAATAGTGGAGTTAGGCCAATGCCAATCTTGCATAATTTTCAATTTCAATTTCAGATTCAAGCCAGCCTTCCAAACCCACTTGGAACCTCAGGTTTTATTCTGCCTCCTAAGAAATACAAATATTCCCCAGATCTTCTGGAAAACTATAAATTGAAGTCCTTTGAAGCCTGTTTAAGACCACTTCAGAGGTTGGTGAAGTGTTGCAGTTGGAGCATTCACTAAGGACTGTTCATAAAATACCTCTCTCTGTTTAAGCTTTAAATTTAAACAAGCCTCATGAGATTCAAACCTAAGTATCTCCTGCTCTGATTTATAGTAAATGTTTAAGGGACAAATAAGAAAAACCAGAGAATCTGATAAAGACAATCCTTAAGCAGATACAAACTAATAATCAGAGAAAGAGCACGTTCAGTCTACTTCTTGTTAGCACACATTGAAAATATTTCCTCAAACAGTTTCTGAATATTTGGAAATGGCTCTGACCTTAAAATGTGCAATCCAATGATAGTCAAATAGTCTGCAGTAGTGGAAAAAGAATAACAATAATAAAATTATACAATTTATACTTGTCAACTTGATTCACAATAAGCGCAGAAGATCTTTAAAAGGGACTTAAATGTCAACAGGGTGTTATGAATGAAAGAACAGAATAAACATCCATTATGTTACAGACTATGTGAAAAACTGCATGGAAAATAGAAATCAGGTTTGATTTAGGATTATGAACTCATAAATTCTCTTGTACTTCTTATATGTTAAGCCTGTCTCATACGGTACTTATTATTTCTAAAGGAAAAAAAAGCCCCTAACATCCTGTATAATCATTAGAATTTACTGGTTCCTTGTGCTCCCGGAAAATACTTTCTTGACTTCATTCTCATTTATAACTAATTTAAAATCCCTTTCTGTTTTAAATATAACTTAGTAAATAATTTGAGTACTATTACCTCTGTCTCTACACACATGCACAGATAAATTATATATAATACACACATCCAAAAAATGTCTTTTCTCTCATTTACATATTTAATGTAATTTTGATACAATATATTCAGATATAAACAAACACTTAAAAATAACACTTAGCAGAATTTCCTTTAAAATGAAACTCGAGACTAGGAATGAGGCCTGAGCTGCAAAGCTTCTTCTTTTATGGCCATAAAAGGAAAGTTTAAGTAAACAATACATTGTTTTTATTAAAAAGAAAAAAAAAAAGGGGACAAAAAAAAAAAAGAAAGAAAAATCATTCTATACCAAACCCAGTCAAAATGCATTATTAGGGTGTCCAGGAAATTATAGCTTGTGTCCATTAGTCCTTTCAGGGTTAATATTGATGCAGATATTATTTCTATCCACGGTACCATTTATTTGAAATATTATGACTGGGAGTAGCTGCAGCAGTGAATCAAATCAATTGATAGAGCAGTTAGCCCCGCAGTCAAGGCTGCCTTTACACCGTGCAGTGAGCATGAAATATTATGGAGATTGTTCTTTAAAGTGATCACTTTATCATCATTTGTCTGCAGCCCAGGCTATTCCTTCCTGCCCGGCTCCCCTGTTGGGTTGGAGCTGTCATAACTCAATCAGCCGTATAATGCTGCTCACAGCACCTCCGGAGCAGGTATTGAACCTGTCAAGGGCCGCCGAGGGAATTATACTTATCCACTCTGACAGCTAGCAACACCACTCTGATATTTATGTCAGTTTATATATGTATGATATGTATTTCTTAAATGTAATTAGAAGCCTGTTTGTGTGTGATATATCTGAATTGCCCAGAGCTGCCCATGATTAAGACATTGATTTCTAACCTTGTGCATTACTGGAGAAGGGAATATGACAAGCTCCATCACTCAGGGGGTGCAGATAACCTCTTCTGTCTGTATACATCATATGAAATTGTCACTATTGTTTATCTGTTCCACAAAGTTGACTACAAAGCAACTGTTATTTTAGTTTGCTAAATAAACTAAAAGACTGTAAACCAAACCATCAGCCCCGTGCCTCCAGAGCACTCATATTTTGCAGCTGAGTTATTTCAAAGGCAGAGCACACTCTGAAAGCTGACTGAAGATCACCATCATGTTTGCTATGTCACTTGTTCTCATAAGCAGCTAAAGCATAGAACTTAAAGTGCTGTTTTTGTGTATATCCTACATGCCAGGCAATAGAAAACATCCTGTATTTCCATTAAAAAGCGAATAATGACTTATATGGACAAACAAAAAAACCAAAGCTCCCTCAAAATGAACATCTTCATGCTTATTCATTTATTTTGTTATGGTTTCAGAATGGGATTGTTACACAGAATAGTTTCTGTATGTATGATAAGCCTCTCAACTTTTTTCCATTTTAATATCCCACTAGTTTGAGGAGATTATACTTTCTAAATAATTCTTCCTGTCATTGTATAATTAATGTTGAAGCAATTTTTTTGGTTTATCTTTGTTGGTTTTAAAGTTCAAAAAACGCATGTAGGTATTTCTGAATTGTACCTTAGACAATTTACTTTCTCTGGTTTACAGAGCATAATTTGTGTTCAACTATTGAAAATTCCTACTTTTATAGTTTAAGAAAATTAAAATACATTTATGTGAAGGTTTTTCAACTCTGTACTCAGGTTTTACCTCCATTTCCCTCCAAAACAGTACCTCCTTCTGGATATTGTTGGGTCAAAAGTTTCAAATTAGATAGACTTCAAAAAAGCATCTGCATTAGATTATATTTTGACAAATTCTCTCCACAGCTCCAATTTTACAGTAAAGGATGCTAAGAAAATTTCAGTGCATTATTTTAGAGGATCAGAACTTTCCACATCTGTAGTTTTAACAATAGAGGTGGACACATTAGGCTGTCAATCATCATCAGCAGAAATCCTCACATGAAGATGCCTTGAAGCTTGCTGAGATCAGAGATTAGGGTAAATTGTATGATCCCATGCCTGTTTTTTTTAACCAACAACAGATGAATTCAAGAAAAACAAGGACCCTGCAAATGCTGCTTACAAATCAATGTTATTTATATAAGTAGAACTACCTTCTGGAAAAAAAACCCCATTGCAACCTTATTATTGCATTTACTGCACTTCATTTTGAGATTTAGGTGCTTAAATGAAAGAATGAATTCACTAAGAATCTCAGTGAAACACAGAAGCAACATTGAAAGAGTCCAAAGGATCAACCTGCAGCTCTAGACATATATTTGGGACAGATTCTTAGAAAGTAATCTAGAAAACACCTATTTCACTAATCTCCCATGGAAAACCTGGCTCTTTTCTCACAGCAGCCAAAAGATAGAAGCAGCTCCAGTCTGGCACAGACAAAGCACAAGCATTCAAGCTAAATATCATTCAGATGTCATTGTTCTGACCTTCCCTTAATAGAATCTGAAGACCTCTGTAATCCAAAGATCTGTGATGAGAGGTGGGTGGTTTAAATCATATGCTTCCAATGTAATTCTTCCAGATTGTTTAATTTATAATGAAAATGGAAACATATAATTTTGTTTTCTGAGTTACAGCATGATGTGCCTGTAGCTGATAACTTCTATGTAACTAGAAAAAAGGAAAAGGAAAAAAACCAAGAGAAAATAATAATTTTCCTCACCTCTGTGAAATAGGAGGGTTGTGTAAAATGTATTTTATCTCTGATTTATCACACAGAACCATGGTAGAGTAAAATAAAGTGCAGCCAGGAAAGCAAATAAAATCAGTATAATCTAACGATGAATTAGTATTTGAATCTAAAGAGCTAAACTTCAACTGGAATAAATCTGAAAAGCTTGGTCATAACTTTTGTTGAGCTACATCAGCCATTTTAAGTAAGGATTGTGCCATTAGAAAATAGCTGTATCAGTCAAGGGCATAATCCCACCAGTTATATCTGGCTGCATCAGCTTGAGAGACAAATATTTACACAGCCTATAGTGCTAAATGACACTGACCTCAGTGACCAGATGGGACAGTCCAGACAATTACTATCAGCTGCCCCCAAAATATCTCCAGCTAATTAAGATCTACTTTCCTACACATGTCATTATGCCAGCTCCACTTTGCAATGCATTTTTACAGTAAGTAGATGATCTAAGATGCAATTAGAAGGAAAACCACAAAACTCACTGAGAGCAAATTGCACATGATCTTTCTTACATCCTCACAAGAAAAACACTCCCATTATTTTTATTTTAAAAAGGCTTTTCCAAAAAGGACTCCAACTTTTGAGCAAGCAAGCTGAGTATTCTTGTTCTGCTGTGAAAAGATAAGGGCATGTCAAACTTGAGAGTCATTGCTAATTCTTTGGATGCTGAAAAATTTTCTTGTTCTCTCCCAAACTTTTCAAGATAACTGTAAATGCACCCTTTATCCAGCCAAAGGAATTAGCTAAAGGAACATAGGGAGTATTTAATAGTGTACAGAAACAATTTATAGGGGAGAAACAAGAACAATTATCTAACACATATAAAGCAAAATTTAATTTTTAACTTGTCTAAATCATACCTCATAATTTTTGATTTCTTTCATTTGACCAGCTATGAAATTAGCACTTCCATGGGGAAAATAGGTGCATAGAAATAACAAACTGTCTCAGCTGGAAATGGCCTGAACACCAGTGTTAACTGAAAGCACCACCCCTTCTTTAATAACAGTGATCAAGACTCTCCTTTCACATCTCCACAAAGACAGCTCACTGCCAGCAGCAGAGTTTCCCTTTTACATCACTTGTTTGGAGCTGATGCAGAGCACAGAGTCCCCAGCAATGAATCACCCTGGTTAATTCCATTCTTTGCCCAGAAAACCAGACAGTTTCATAGTGTTATGTTACTTAACTGCCATAAATTATTGCATTGCATATAATATTTGTGATGTGTTTTGTATCTTTAAAGCACTATACAAAGACTACAAATGAAAATATTATAGGAATTCCTATTTCTGTTCATATGAAGAAAGAGATGCAACTGAGCCCATGGCACAGCTAACAGGAAAATCCTGATTCCCTGTCCTGAATTTTGCCAGATCGTCCTAGTAAAAGGTTTTCTTGGGCCACACCAGTAGTCTGCTTTCAGACAAGCTGAACTTTATTATGATGCCTTAACAGAGATACCCAGGGCCATTTCAAATGCACTTGGGGATCCCATCAGCTCCCCAGATCCTGCCACAAGACAGCATAGTCTCATGGCCTGCACATACATGGATTTCTCAGACAACACAGGATATCTCAAGGGCTACAGACAGCCACAGTCTGGCAACTGAATCAAACCTTCTGTGCCAATATCTCGTGTCACAGTAGTAAATTCTTGAATGTGCTAATACAGCAGTACCAGTTTTAAGACAGGCCCAAGCCAATACTAATTAGCCAAACACTTTGAATCCTAATTATGTGCAAGAACAAATATAAGAAATCTTATTCAAAATTCATAAAAACTCAAACTGTACCTTCTGTTTACAACTCATTATCCCATATGGCTTGCAGCATTCATTCCAAAGAAAAGATAAACTTTCTAACTGAAAACATCTCATTCAAAATTTCTACATAAATTGTTGCAGTGTATGTGACACAGCTCCTGCAGCTGCCTCTGGCACAGCAGTGCAGGGTTACTCTGGCCCTACACTTAACTGTCACAGGGTTGTGAAGAATAAAACTTTTGGCAGAAGAAGAAATTCTATGTTCTGTTATTCCTATGCAAATGAGTTTTCCATAATGTCTGGCAACTTTTTTTGGATGCCATAGTCTGTCAATAAAACATGACCACCACAGACATTCCTGTAACATAAGATCTTAAGTATCCACTAATTAATATGTAAATATAAAGATACACCTATGGAAATATACTTAAGCTGTTACTAATACCACTTATACAATATTAATGTTTTTTTAAGGGCACTTATAATTGTGTGCTACTACTGTCCTTCCCTTTTAGCATACCTGATTCTTACAGCTCTTTATGAATAAGTTGCTTAATCTAATGGCATTTCTTTTTTTGCCATTCCAGGGATATCTTAGTTTACAGAAAAAAAAAAATCCGTGAAATCCTTATATTGACATGTTGATAACTTAGATGGGTGTTTTAACATCTACCCAACTCAGGCCACACTGAAAAAGGAACCACATGTCTTTTGATTCACGGTCAGATTTTGGATTCCCAAAGCCTGGCATTCCTCAGCTCATAGTTTTCTCGCTAGTGCACAGGGAAAAGGATGATGACTCAGGTATTTATGATTTTACCACTGATCTGTTGGGTGAACTTGAGCAAGGTCCTGTGTCTGGATAGAATGGTAATGACACAAATAATCCTTTTGAAATATCCTCAAACCTTCCTGTGAAAAGAATAATAATACTATTGTGATCCATAGTGTAAACCAGTGCATGTCATATAGCAAGGGATCTTTCACTGCTTTCAGTTTCTTTACTGAATACAGTGGCTTTTCCAGTTTGTCTGCAACAACCTGGTGCAGGCACATGAGGAAGGACGGGGAGACACAGGAGGAGAGGAGAGAGAATATGGACTGATACATCAGGGCAACTGGAGCCATCACTGGGTGGAAAGGCTTAGGGCCAGAGCGACTTTCAATAAACAGTCACAGTGCTGGCACCCCCACTGGCACTGTGCATTACTATCAAAACTTAAAAATAAATTCAGCTGCTTGCTCTTGAGAGCTGTCAAAACAAGAGCTACTGGCATCCTGATTTTTAGCATGAACATGGACCTGCAGTACCTAACCATCAATGACACTAGGAACAAACACAGTTCTATCTGTTAAATTGCTGCAGCTTATCTCTACCAGCTTCTCCTTCCATGTTCCAGCGGGTGGAAAGCATACATAGTTATGTAAAATCATTCTGGCATGTCTGAGTTCATTCTTGCCATGCCATTCGTTTCACACAGCACAAACAATAATCAGTCAACAAAATGGAAAAAACTGAGATATGATTCATCACAACTGTCTCCAAAATCTGTTCTCACAACCTTCCTGCTCTACCCTATACTGATCCTGAAGTACCTCTCAAATTCAAGTTGCAGACGCTGGTCCTGCAGTCATGTGGCATTCAGCAGTGCACAGAGTGACTCTCCAAGATTGGTGACAGACCCGGGACTCTCTTTCATGACAATACAAGGTGTGGCTTCCTCAGCTTAGTCAGAACTCCAACCCTACAGAAACAACTGCAGAAAGTAGCTATTTCTGCTTTTACTAAACACATCAGACTTTTAAATGCCAATCTAGCATTTCAAAAAGGGTTGCTACAGGGAGAGAGAGCAAAATAACAAATTCAGGGTTTTTTTTTTGCTGGGGCTCTGGGATTCACTTCTATAATGGTCTGTCTGCTGATCTCTGAGCTACTCTGCCTCCCACTGTGTCTGATATCAGGAGTGCCAGAGTGGCTG
Source organism: Ploceus nigricollis (assembly GCA_013399945.1). Taxonomy (NCBI): domain Eukaryota; kingdom Metazoa; phylum Chordata; class Aves; order Passeriformes; family Ploceidae; genus Ploceus; species Ploceus nigricollis. The sequence continues at coordinate 1,706,915 of VXBC01001330.1, read as the reverse complement.
AGAGATCAATGGAGCAGCTGAGGGACCAGCTGGCAGGGGAAAGGAGCAAAGGATTGTGAGGGATAAAGAAATAAAGAGGAAAAGAAAAAAAGATTTGTTGAATTAAACAGTAATGAGGAAGGGACAGAGGAACTCACTAGCCCTTTTAGAAGGGCCATGTTAAGTCCTTCACAAAACCCAGGACCCTCTGGAGCATTCTAATCAGTTTAATGATGCAGATCCCCCTTCCACCCCCTGAATAAACTGAGCAGGTTTTTTTGTCTCTTTATCAAAGGATAACTTTTCTAACAATGATATCATTCACAATGCATACATTTCTAGAGTTGAGACAGCACTATCTGCTGAGATGATCATGGTCATAAAACACTGCTCAAGTACAGAGCAGTCTGACATGATCCTCAATTTGGGAAAGAATCTCAAATGTCTTAAAGAGAGGCAAAGTCTGAAAGAAAGAGGAACACATCTTAAAGAACAAAGCTGTGTTTGGGGAAAAGTGGATAATCTTTCTTTCAGGCATATACGAATATCTTCTCACCTGAAACAGCAGCAACAAACTTGGAGATTAATATAGGCTGCAAACAATTCCTTTGATTTATCTTATTTATGTTACTCTATTAGGCAATTTGAGACAAAATTCTTTTTAGAATTTGCAGAGGAAAATGCCAACAAAAGAGACTGATAAAGTAATTGGGCTTTGTTTGAAGAGAGGAGAGAGGTATATGATCACAGTTATGGAAGGCTGAGGATTATGTAAAACACAGGTTATGCAGAAAGTGTTGATGTGTCAGAACATAATGATACACATTTCATAGTCTAAATTCTGTATACTGAATATATGCCCATGATATCTGTTGAGCAGTTGATACACAAGATGAACATTCACATGCCCATATTTACATCCTGCATTATTAACATGGATTTCTAGGATGTATAAGGAATACGAAGGAACAACAAATGGAAGCTGAATTTAAGCGAAGCTGTTGCAGATTTGGTATGAGATGTGAGGTGACAGGCATTCCTACCAATATGCATAATGCGGTTGAAAAACCATGGCAGGCTGCTTGAGGCTCTCTGCTGCTGTGTAGGGTAATGTGGTAAGTATCCTTCATATAAACACACCCAACAAAAAGAAACACAAACCCCTAATTGCATACAACACAAGAAGGAAGTGTCTGTGTTCATCTACCTTGTTTCACAGAATAGTAAAGGCAAAGAAAACACCCAGAACCCTACATAACTGAAACTCAATATACTCTTTTCTTCCTTAAAAAAAGTATAAACAAAACTTATTAAAATGCTCACAAACCTGTCTACATTTAATACACTTGCAAGCTGCTTACAAATGCAGCAAATCTGACTTTCTTCTTGTCCGAGTTGCACTAATGTTCATCTCCAGTGCTCTTGCATCTCAAGATGTGTTTGATATTCTGGCAGAGTACCATCTCAGGTTGTCTCAGGATAGATGTTAGTGGAAATCCACTTGGATAACATGAAAGCAGAAGGATTCAGACTAGATGCAAACAGAAGGATGAAGATGAGTCATTCCCTTTGGCCACAGGTTTGCTACATATATATAGAACCAAAAAGGTATTTCATAGACCATATTCCTAGACAACACTTCTGATTTTCAGTACTTCCTCTCTAGGGGCTCATGAATGATCTGTGGGCCACAGTTTGACCTCTTTATTGATCTGGTTCACCCCTGTGCTTCAGGCCCATTCCTGTATGTGCTGTTGGCAGGATACCAGAGAGGGTAAGACAGAAGCAAACCCTGCCCTAACTCCAGGCAAGGAAATGCAGTACCCACTCAATGGACAAAGGATGGCAAGTCTAAAATGGCTGAAGCAGAGCTATTTGATCTCCTCTCTAAGCTTCCTGTGGTGGGTAACTCAGGATGCAGCAGGCCCAGGTTAAGGGCAGCAAAGGCTAATTGGAGGACAGTGTCATTCCTTCAACAGTATTACAAGCATCAGGAATTTAAGCATCATTGTCATGGTATTGCCACATTGCAAGAGCATTTAAAAACACTCCTAAAATACTTTCTATGGGCTGATGTTATCCAGCCCATGTGTTTTTTGATCTCTGCATGAGACTCATAGAGGACAACACACAAATCTCATTGCTCTTCCAACACCTTTTTGATGGCCTTTATGATACAGAAACCTGGAAGCTTGACTTCAAGGGCTCACAAGTTATTTGAAAGGGTATTGCTACACACAACATCTGGATTCTTATCTCTCTTTTATCACTCAGCTAATTTACCTAATACTGCAGTGAAAGAATTTCTTTGTCAAAGAAAATACCACATGAATATCATCCAGCTTTCTCCACCAGATAAGACAGACACTGAGAGGGAAATTTTCTTCTTTGTCTGCCACCAGAATACCTTCAAATAGACATCTGTGCCTCAGCTTCCCTATCTGTGAAGAGTGAAGGAGTATTTGAGTTCTCAGAGCTTCTATTTGACAACAGGAAATATGTAGCAGATTCAGCTCAGTTTCATTTTACATTTTTGGGTCCATTTGATCTCAATGCTCAAAGATATGCAAAGCCACATGACATTTAATTTGGAATATGGTGCATAAAAATAACACTGTACAATACTCAATAGAAAAGTGATGCCAAGCAATTCTTAGTCATGAAATAATATTGGTACACTACAGCTTTGTTCACTCTGAAAACAGCAAAGAATGGCCATCATCTTGCAAAATGGTGCTACAAGAGAAGTTAGTCTAATTTTCTAGGTCAAAGAAGTGGGTGATTTTGAAGCTCCTGTCTCCCTTGGTACCTTAGGAAAGAGATTAGAATGGGGAAAAAACTGTAAAACAATGGCTGAAATATATGAGCCCTCAGAACAGCACAAACTTCATTAACGAAAAAATCTGGATCTTCACTATTCTCTTCTGGGAGAATTAATCAGATGTTGCAGTTTCAGATTTATAGATTGCTGTGAAAATGGGTAATCTGAGGGGAAAGCCTCATAAAAACTTAACAGCAACACAGAGATAATCTGTGGGCTCACAGTGGCCATGTCAGGGCTAATTGAAATGTTTAAGAGCAGCACAGCTTCCAGGCTCCTTGTGATACATGCTGAAGACACGAATATAGACCATCTCTTTGTCTTGACCGGACATATTTTATCGCTCTGTATCATGAGACTGTCACCCCAGACTTCTAATTGCTCAAACCTTTAGACACAGGGCACCTAATAATTGCAGTACCATGGCCAGCCTAATAATAAAGATAATTTACAGTTCAAAAGCAAAGGGTAATTTGTAATATGAATGGCTTTTTGTGTCCCTAAGCTCATTTCAGGACTTGAGGATCCATGCAGCAATAGCTGCAGCCTTTTGCCCGAGTGTGTGACTTACTGCGCTGGTTTATTTTGCCATTTTGTTCCAGAGGAACACCACAGAAGCCAGTGGATTTAGGGGAAATCAATGGGATGTTCTGCACCAAACATATTCAAAACTGTATCCCAACTCCTCCTTCACAAGGATATCTCTTGCACAAATGCAAAATATTTTAACTTTGTATGATATTCAGACCTGTTAAATGTTACTTAAGTGTACAATACCAAATGGAAGCTCAAAACTCATTCATGATTAGAAAAGTATCATCAAAGTCATGGTGACTGTTGCATTAATTTATGCAGAAAACGTGGAGTTAGTGAGAGCAAAACCAGATCTCTCTTGCAAGGAGAGGATCAAGGATTTTTGTCTTTATCAACACCAGAAAGAGACTGAAACATTGTTGTCTGCAGAACCATTTTCTATTCATTCTCCCACATTCAGGTCCTTTCTACACAGTGTCCTTGTGCTGCTCTGCCCCCTCCAGTGGGGCAGACCCACCAAGACCCTCAAGTCAGTGTCCTTCTCTTCCTGTGGAGGGATTTTCTCTTTCACAGCACGAGGCTCCTATTACACAACCACATTTTCTTTGCCTTTTTATAGTTCTCTCAGTTTTAGAGTCAAAGCCCATGCCACAGCCTTAGACCACTCCTGGTTTTGCCTTGCCACCCACATTGCATTAGCAGAACAAAGCCTCTGTTACTGTAAAGCTTTAAGCCATGACTGTTTTAAAGAAAGCCACAGTGCACTCTGTGTAGAAGGATCTCTGCACTCCTCAGTGAGACCCAGGTACAAACAGAGGGATGCCCATGCTTTTCTCATGGTGGCACAGCTCTGGACCTGCAACCACAGGCACAGGAAGACTCTCATAAATTTTATGCCATTTGCTTGGCATGTCAGATTGCTCTGAGTGTCTCAAATACACCCATTCATCTTGCAATAGCAAATGGGTCTTAAAAGTCTTGTTGACAATCTTACCACCAATCCCATGTGCAATTTAAAACACAGAAAAAAGAAAGAAAAAAAGCGAGAGCACAAGAACGAAACAAAATGCTAACAGGAACCTTCAAAATGTGGTCATGCTGACAGGATGGCACTGGAATCTGGGTTTGTTTTAAGCCTACATTGTTTAAAAGCAGCAGGGGACCAAAATGATGATGGCATCATACTGGCTGAAGGGAAGAACCTGGATTGAACTCTCAAGCCAAATCTAATCTTGGAGTTTTGTTACTGTATTCTTCATTAAGAAACTCCCCCAGACTTTGATAGGACAGCAGCAATGAAGACATTTCTGTAAGCAGGGCATAAGGATCAAAATCAACTCTATGGGCATCACACATGGAAACACTATGCACAAGTTTTCTCACCAGACGTCAAACATCTTGAGAGCACAAGTAAAGGAAAGCAACATTCATAAAATCAAAACCACAAATAATCAAATATTTAGTTTTCTAATCAAGTCAAGTTGTGTGTAAGCCCTTAAACAGCATTTACAAGCATTTGATTTGTTTTCTCCATTGAATATATAAGAGTGCTCATGGGCTCACAAATCAGGGCTTGTTTGATTTGTTTTAACATGCTTGCCATGTCAGGTGGTTTTTCCATATTTCTTGCTGTTCCTTTAGAAACTTGTAAACCAGGTCAATTTATTGAAATGTCAGCTTTTATAAATATTCCTATCCAGCCCAGCCTCAAAGTTAACACATGCTATAATTACAGCGAAACCATTTATGGAAAGTAACTAAAAGCGGGATAACCCTTCTTACTCACATTGAGAAATATCCTACTCCTTGAGTCCACATTTTTATTTCAGTTAATTTACTTTTGGAATTCACTCTGGAAAATGTATTAGCAGCTGCAGAACCTGTCCCAAATCTCACTGCTTTTCCAATTAAGTCTCAATCTTTAAAATGGGCATTAAATATCTCTGGGACTGAACATTAAATATCTATGAGATTGAACATTTTCCATAACTTCTGCTTTGCCAAAATGAGGGTGGCCAGCTATAAGGTCAGAGACAGAAGTAAATACAACCCATACTTTGTTAAATGAAAATAACTTCAAAACTAAAAAGAAAAAAGTAACAAAAGTGATAGCACCTCTAGAAAAGGTGCTATCTTCCCAGGATCAGAGATTAAAGATCAGATCAACTTTAATCTCATCATGATTATTTGGTATTTTGCCAAAGTAAAAAATAATCAGTATTCTTTTATTTCGCAAGGATTGCAGATTCTTGGGAAAATGACATCTGAAAATAAAACAGCAAGTAAAACATCAAGGCAGAAATGCAATCCCAGACAGCAGTCAGAAACAAGCAGTAGCAGACACTGAAAGCAGTAAATAAAGTTTAAAAGAATGTATATATTAGCAAGTTTAAGCAACATTTGAGTCCTTGGTGCTCCAGCAGCAGAGCTATCTGATAGGTGCAGCTTCAGCGTGGAACAGTTTGCCCAGCATAGGAAAGTACTGAACTCTGTGCCTGTTCTGGAGTAGGAGGTTTGTTTTCCAGATAGCCTGGTTCACAGGAGATAGGGATCACCCAGCATTTCACCTGAGCCAGCCCACAGCAGAGCAGAGCCCTGTGCCCTGCCTGCCCTCCTGTGCCACACCATGGACCAGGCACTGCCTCCCCTCCCACCTCCCCCTGTCAATTCTTGTGTTTGAAAAGACACATTGGAAATTATCTGCTTGCACAAAGTTCCCAACTGCTTATGGACAACAAGGTAGCTTGGGAATACACTAAACTTCCTTTTAGTCATAGCACTGTTATTGAGACTATCAACACAAATATTGATATTGGGCAAATAGAGGGGTTTTAGTTAAAATCAGGGGCTTGTCTGAGACACGACTGAATTTAAAGGCAAATCAAGCTACTAAGCTAACTAATTCTTGCTTCTTGCCAGCAGACTCCCACACATAACTGCATATAGAAATTGGTAATTGCCCCATATTTGGGCTTGTAATGGAAATCCAGACAATGCAAACCCTCCTAATGACTGAGATTTATTCCTTCTCTTTGTTTTGCAAATATGAATTTAATTTAAATCAAACAGGTTAAATTGAAGCCTCTCATTTTGTAGCAGTCACCAAAAAAATAAGAGAAAAAACCCAAAACACAACCATAAAACTAACCAACAAAGCTCAAAAAGTACAACAAAAAAAAAAAAAAAAAATCAAGCCAACCCAAAAGGAAGGGGAAAAAAGTGCAAAACCCATGTTACTGATTATGTACAAGATAAATACTAATTTTTCAAATACAGCAGTTGAAACTACTGGCCCAAACATTAGCAATATTTTGTACTTTACTAAACTAAATAGTTTGCAAAAATCATATTGTGCTTTTTCCCATTTGGAAAATGAACACTCTGGACACGGGAATAAACAGCTGCAGAAGTGAAAGGATCATGTCTCTTAAAGGACAAATCACAGGAATCCCCTGCACTCCCTTGGGAAATACATTCTGTGTAGATGGATAGACAGAGTGAGATGTGTGCACAGAAAAGTATGCACCATCTGCATCTTCAGGGGAGTTTGAAAAGAGCCTGTGCCCATCCTCTGGGGAAGCAAACATCAAATGCTTTTGAAAATCTTGATACCTCAGAGTACATAATTATTTGGTTAAGAATTTAAGAATAAAATCTAGGGGATACCCCAGTTTAGTGAAGACCTAGAGCCTCTTGCTGTAATTATTAAGAAATTTTACTTAGTTGGCAATTCGTGTCACAAATTAGTAGAATATATTGCCTTTCAAAATCACAGTCCTTTTTAAATACCAGTCAGGTGCTATAGAACCTACAGAATACATTTCTCCAACAAAAGATATTCATCACCAAAATATATTCAATTTCTTCCCATGTAAGAGTAGAGGTCTGTGTTTCTAAAGTGCAGGTGCCCAACCTTGTGCCAGCAGACACAAGATGACAAAAAGGACACCAAACAGGAGCACAAAGAAATCTTGTGTGAAAGGGAAAGTCATCAAATATGGAGCCTTTACTTGTTCAAGTTCAAATACTACACAAAATTCCTGTAGCATAGGTTACTGCTACAACAAAAAGAAGTGCAAAAGTTTAGTGCAAATTATGAATGTTTGAGATACTCTGAATGGCTGCTTCTGCTGAACATTGAGCTATTGAGAAAGTCATATTACTGCAGATCCACAGGCAGGCAGTGTGCAGAAGAGACATCCAAAGGTGCCTGACAAATGGTTCTACTGTTCTATCAAAGCAATTTTTCTTTCTTTTATTTTACAACCAAATTGTGAAATCTGTGAAATAATTTTGGAATTTATTTCAATATGAGGAAACTAAAGGAATATTTGGAAATGTAGCATCGAATTACCACTTTTAGATTTGTTTTATATCTATTCCCACATCAGTTTGCTTCTATACTTTTCTGGCTTCTCAGTTTGAAGAGGATGATTGACAAACTTCTGAGAGAGAGGAGTGGTTCTTCGAGCCCAGAGAACAGCTGGAAAGACAGATGTCATCTACATTACTCTTTTGTTGCTGGGGGAAAATAAAACAAGCTGGTAATACCAACTGAATAAAAATTTTTAAGTTAATTCCAGCTGTGACCATGTGATCAGCATCTACTGTGTTTGCAGCTGTGACCATGTGATCAACATCTACTCAGTTTGGCCCTTCATCCAAGCACATCTGGTAAAAATATTTCAGTAGTGTGGGGAGAAAGGAGGCAGTTTGTGTGGAGATTATGTTTTATTTTACCTCATATAATACTCTGTTTTTCTGATGGAATTTTTAAAAAAGATTTGTGGGCAGATGATACATGGGAAGAACACTGAAAATAAGAATGAGCATAAGGTAGGCATGAATAGGACTAAAATAACCACAGAGGACTGATTTCAGATTATTATGAGCTTTACCTTAGAGTGTTATTATTAAAATTAAAGTAAACATACAGAAAAGATTCCTTTGAAAATCCTTACATTACACTGAGAGAAAGCTACAGGAAGTGCACAACAAAATTATTTAATATCTAGATAGAAATTCTGTTATGTCACCTAAATAGGGAATACTACTTGGAAATTGAATAAAGGTAAAAGTTACTGGGTATTACCACACATTAATGAAAGATATAGGATCCACATGCACTTTACCATCTAAAGCTACAGAACTCTTCTATAATTGAATATTCAGCCTTACAAGCTCACTAAGGCAGTGCACTCCCCTGAGTGGCACCCCCAGCTGAGCTGCCCTGTCCCCATGTGTCATTCTTGGCCCATGGGTCACACATGGCTGCCTGGGGCTCTTGTCCTTATCCCTGGGACAGCCTGTGACCTCTGCTGTGCCTGCATCAGTGCACACTGCTGCTCAGCACTGGGCTCTGAGTACAGCCCTGAAGTCATGCCCATCACAGAACAGTTATTTTGGAGTCTACTTCTGCTGGGGAATAAGGGTTTCCAGAAAGATATTTTTTTTTAGGGGGTCAGTATGTAAAGAACACACCTACTCTTTTCATAAGCCAGAAGATATGAAATTAAAGGGCATGAACCCAGAAAAACTACTCTAGGTTGGTAAATACCTTCAAATGACTGTCTGCCCACAGATAATCAAAGATCTGAGGTGCTCCCATGTGCATGGAATTTGTGCAAAGAGGGAATTGCACATTCTCATTCACTATCTCTTACATAAAATCCTAATAAAAGATCCTTTAAAGACCTAAATCTATGACCCAAATCTGGGCTGTGACTCCTTTAGAAGTGATCCATGTCAAAAAAACCATTTAGATGGGAAGTCATTAATCCACTATATTAGAACAAGTTGTTTTAGGCTTCTTTGCCACAGTTAATTTTGACATCTGCCTATTACTGCAGAAACACAATTCCCCTGCTGCTGATAGGCTGGCAGAGCTCAGCAAAGCTTAGCTGCACTTCAAGCATTACAACTTAGGGCAATTATTTGAAAATAAACAAAGTGCTCTCCTAATTAAACACTACTTATGTTACATATTTGATAATTCTGATACATCAGACAACCAGAGTTCAGGACTTGTCAAAACTGACATTCTGTTGCTGCTGCCCGTGCAACAAGTAGCAAACAAATAGATCACCCACACCAAGCCTCATGAGGACTAAAATCTCTCTCCAGTCTAGAAGGTGCACAGGAATTATTGTTTACCTGTATAACAGCACTCAGTGACAGTAGGTAGTAATTGTTCATTCTTTACAGGACCACAGAGAAGCAGGATTTAAACCATTAGTGGCAGCTGTATCAGGGAACTTCTTTTGAATTACGTGTGACTGCAGTGACTCAAACACACTTTTAATTTGCTTTTATTTTTTGTAAAATATCAAACAGCATTATGGTGTTAAGAGTGATTTTGGATATTAAAAGACTGTTCCTACTGACAGTCACATCCCACTCCTCTGTCTGTAACTATGTGAGCCACTGATTTTTCCATTAGATACTGGTCAACAAGAACCAAAACACCTTTTTACTTGGCCAAGTAAAATAACTTCTAGAAAAATTAGATATATTAAATGATTAAATTATGGTTTTTATATAGAGAGAGCAAAGAAATTTTAATTTAAAAATTCAATTTTACCCCTTTCATTTGTTTGGGCTTTTTGGGGTGTTTTGGTTTTTTGGGGTTTTTTTTGGGTTGTTTTGGTTGTTTGTTTTTTGGTTTTTTTGGGTTTGTTTTTTGTAACACTTGTTTTCAAATGAAAACGTGATGTCCATTATTTCAGACCCTGAAAAAGTTACAAAACCATTCAGTTGTACTTTTGGATTTTTATTTTCTGGCTCAACCTTCTAAAGCTTTGCATGACATCCCAATACTGAAGTCAAGGTGAATTTTCAAATATTTAGTGCACCAAAACCAGTTATGGTGAATCAAGTGTTGCTCTGAACTAGTTCTACCCACAGCATATCCAGAACTCCTATGCTGAGATTTTTTACTCTTGGGTTATTTTTCAGAGATCAATTCCAATTTTGCAAATTGCTGCTCTTACTTGTCCAAAGTGCTGTTTAGGAACCAGGCTATACGTGCCATTTTGTCAGACTGGACACATTGTTTGTCTCAATGGGAATAGAATCTGCTATTTTAATTAATGTCTTCTAGGGCCGGTGGCTGTGCCCTAGGCAAGTCCAGGAAATAGCTCATAAAACTACCACCTCTTCCAGCTAAAGGGTACAGTGAGACCAAAAAACCACTGTAGTTAATGGAATGATCAAGATGACAATTGTGTACTTTTTATATGAAGCTTAGAGTCCATGGCAGTAGCACTTGCCTCAGAATCTTGTGAGACAGGGTTACAGTCAGGAGTATGACTTCAACTTACTGTCTACAGCAGCACCAGGGGCAAATGATACTTTCAGAATTCAAATAACAACTGTGCTCTAAAATAATACATTTCAGAGGTGTTTTTATCAAAGACAAGTGAGACAAGTAGAAATAAAGAGGTTCATACTAAACATGCCCTGAGGGGCAAGGAACACACATGCAAAACCTGCATTTTCAGAAAACTAGCATTCAAACACGGACCATCGATCTATAAATGATGCTATTACATCATATGTAAAGCAGAAATTGTATTTGCACCTACATTTAGAGAACTATAAATAAAGTTTTGACTTCCTTATAACCTGCAGCTCCAGGGCAGGTCAGCCCTCAGTGACACTAGAGGTTGAACAGAGCAGCCTTGTTCAGTGTAATCTAACGAGGATACACCACACCCACGTGTCCAGCACCAGCTCTCTCTCAGGGGCCACACCACCACCTGGCACGCCCTTGCTGCAGTGCTGTTGTACAGATGTTCCCATGGCTGGAATGCTTGGGCTTTCTCCCCTTTTGTTCTGCCCTCCAGAGCTTTGCCTGGCATCTCAACACTGTGTGTCAAATTTTTCTCTCGTTTTTTTATTCATTCCAGATTGCACTGAGACACATGATGGAAATGCCATCAGGAGATTCTGTTCTTTGATTTGAACAGGAAAACTTCAGAAAAACTTACATATTAAGATAGTATATGAGAAAGAAATTAAGCATTTGGGTATCCCTCTGTACAAGGTTTGGGATGGAAAAACTTTGAGAATTTTTATGCAATAGAGTCGATTATGCCAGATATGTATTGCAAAGCCAGGTTTTAACTATCTCTCCCAAATCCTGTCTGACCTCAGTGGTACAATACTGTTTGTAAAGAATTACTTTCATTTAGAAAGGGATGGTCTGCCTAAAAATGAAATAGATGCTATTTTCAGCAAATTCCCCACACTCATTCTAAAGGAGGGTTGTTTTTAGTGCAGCCTACTTCTAGAGCAAAGGCAAGACTCTCTTTGCAGATACCTGCAGATACTGAAGAATGACTTTTTAAAACACAGTTGTGTCTTCAATGAGTCCTAATGTCTGATGGAGCACATGCCTTTAATAGAGCTATCAAGAGGCAAATGCCTTCAATGTTGCTATCAAAGCAGCCTCCACACTATTTGCACACCAGCCCCGTTGTCAGAGCACCAGCTCAGCTTCACCTCAGTTAGTAGCATTCTTAGGGTAAACAAAGTAATAATAGTTTTCCCACCTATAGAAGTCAACATAAATTGATAGAAAGATGGGTTTTAGCCTGGTTTCTTTGATTCTTCCTCTGTTATTTAACATTAATTGCCACTGACAAAGGTGGTACCTCAATCCAAGGGAATGGAAAGCCAGAATTTATGTCCTCAGTTAAGTAGAGCTTAAATACTCACATGAATGACACGTCTGTGATAGTTCAGTGTTGCTGGTGATGCTCTTACAGCACTTCTACATTCAGCACAACATTCTTGCTTCACACAAGCAATATCAATCATTAAAAACCAATTTCCAGTCTGCATCCAGTATGCCTTGTGTCTATTGCACAGGAGGGTGGTGGAACTTGTATTTTCAAGCATGGAGAGAGCCAGAGGCAATCTGAGGCCTTGGTTCTCCTCAGCAGCAGCTGCTCTTGGCTATATTGAAGAGTATTAGACTGCTTCAAACATGCACTGACCAACAGGGACCTTGGATGGAATCTTAATTTCAACAATTACCAATCAATTACCCAATAACAGCTTGCATGCTTACAGCCAAATTATGGTAATGATAGGACAGGTAAAGTTCTATTTGTGCCACCTGCTGTATCAAGGGTGATACTGCTTTGCTGAAAACAGGGCAAGAAGTAGATGCAAGAAAACAGAACTGTTAATTCTGTATGAACATCACAATCAGGATCTTTCTGAAAAGACAGCAGAGATACATATATGTGCTTACAGCTTATAAAGACAGTGTCAAAAAATCAGAATCATTAATGCATCTCTCGATCACTTTTCCCATTTTCCCTCTGTCACTGAGTAGCATGTAAGTGTTAGGATATTGCTTTACAGTCAAGGAATTTAAACTCAGGAAACACTCCCAAAGTCAGCTCATTTCAGTATCTCCAGCAATGCTGCTGCAACAAGATCATTGCTAACATGTGTGGGAAAGGGACACAACCACCCTGCCAGCTAATGCCTCCAGAACCAATTGTGGAAGTAACACTTGCAATCCACTCATCCACGCGTATCTGTGCAGGGAGTTACAGAATAGTCTTCCTTGTAAAACTCTGCCATGAAAAATAAATCTTTCTAGATGCTAATATACCAACTTCTGCATCAGCTCATTGCTATTAATATTTAGGGAATCCATTGGGACATCATAGAAACTGAATGTACAGATGGAAATGACAAAGAGGAGTACCTTCCTGACTTTAAGATTACCATTAATTAAAATACTTGAAAAATTCACAAAACAAAGAATTATTTTCCATGAAAAACATGCATGACTGAACAACCTGAGTAAGCTGTTAAAAACAAAAAAAAAGCTGACAGAAGAAGATGTTTATGGAAATCACACAATGATGCACTATAAGTGTTTATTAATTCCAAAGAGGATTCTCCAGGTAGTTCACGGCCAGACTTCCCTTTCTGTGCCTGGCCTTCTCTGTAAACTCACTGCTGTCTCAACATTTAAGCACCTCCTACGAGTTACCCTGATCCTTAGTATAGAACAGTCCTTCCCTTCCCCACACTTTCACACCATGCTGAATAACTTAGAAGGACCCTGCATGTCCTGTGGCAGGTGTGAGCCTCTGCAACACAACCTCCCATGGAAGTGACCTCACTCCAGATCCTTAGATAAACAGGTCCACACCACCTGCACAAAGTGGCTGTGGGATCTGGGAAATACTGTAAATCTGGGACTTACTCCAGCCATGTTTTTTCTCTTTTCTAACAGTAGTTCTCATATCAGCTCTGCTAAGAGCAAATGTCCAGGGTGCCAAGGGGATGGTGCCAGTGACAGGACAAGGAGCAATGGCTTGCACTAAGCACAACAAATTCCACCTCAACATGAGGAAGAACTTTACACTGAGGGTGGCAGAGCTCTGGAACAGCTGCCCAGGGAGGGCAGGGAGTCTCCCTCTCTGGAGACATTTCAAATCCACCTGGACACATTCTGTAACCTGTGCCAGGTGACCCTGCCTTGGCAGGGGTTGGACCAGGTGGCTCCCGAGGCCCCTTCCTGTTGCAGCAAATGTCACACCACACGTTACAGTTGAGACAGCCACAATACACAGAGCATCACCACACAACTTCAGAAGGCTTTAAACATTCCCCTAAACACAGTAACACCTTACCACATCAGAAGGCTTCAGGAGTCTGCCCATACAGAGCAACATCACGTCACTTCAGAAGGCTTCAAGCATCTGCCCTTCTTGTTCTTTAGCCCAACCTTTTATACCCCTCATGTTCATGCATGGCACCTGTGTGCCTCTGTTCCCTTTGGTGGTTGGTCAGTGCCCCTGGGCACTCCATGGCTCATTGCTGCCAATGCTGCTCACCTGCTTCTCACAGCTGCAGTTCATTAGGGGTGAGGCTCAGTCCAGCCTCATCCCAATTACCACAAACTGTGTGCCTACACCTTCCAACCTTAGTGATTCTGTGACTCTGGGAAATAATCTGCCAAGTAGCACATGACACAAAAACTGATCAGGCTCCAGAAAAATTTTAATCCAAGAAAAGTTCAGGTAAAGGAAGGAAATAATTTTGAGGTTTTTTGCCATAAGGAAAATAAAATTAAAGACCAATATGGACTTAAAATCACATAGTTGTTTAGGTTGGAAGGGACCTTTAAAGACCAACCCCTCTGCAATGAACAAGTACATCTTCAACAAGATCGGGTTACCCCAAGTCCCATTAACTTCACCTTAAATGTTTCCTGGGATGGGACATCTCAGGGCAAGCTGTGCCAGTGATTTTTTCACTCTCATTGCAAAAAATACTTTTTTATATCCAATTTAAATTAATCTTCCTTCAGTTTAAGACCATTACCTCTTTCCCTATCACAATAGGACCTGATAAAAAGTTTGCCTCCATCTTTCTTGCATGTCCCCTTCAAGTCCTAAAAGCCACAGTACTTTTTTTTCAAACTGCATTACAAAAGCTGGCTGTGGTACACACCTTACCTCATTTCTTCATCTGATCAGAAGAGCACAAAGTTGCTATACTGTTTCTGACACTGTCCAATTACCCCATCAGACTCCACACTCCAGAGAGATCACAAAGCAGTTCATCATCCCTTGCAAGAGAAGGTCCATACAAGCACAGGAAAAAACACATGGAAACAATAAAATAGAAAATATTAAAATAAAAAAAATTGAAAACCCTAAAAACCCTAAAACATTGAGCACAAAATGACTTCACTAACTGTACTGAGCTTTTGAATCACACCAAACACTGGCATTGTGCCTCCCTGAGGAGGCAGTTTGCCAGCATATTGCCATGGCCAGCTAATAACTATTCACACACAATAGGCAAAGGAGATTAAACACAAATATTTGAAGGTTTGCATTAAAAATATTTTTACCATAGTTAAGAAATAAAGCAGTGTTTTATTCTTTCATATTGAAACTATTAAGCCAATTTCTTCAACACTAAAGTATTTCTTATTTCCACAAGCCACTGCTATATCTGTTTTCCCTCCTGGGTGTCCTGCTATAGTGCAAGGCTACAAAGTCTAGGGAATTCCCTTAAGTCACTCAAGTCCTATGCCAGGTGTTTGTAAGGATTAACGTTTCAAGGACTTAAACAGACTGTGGATTTCTATAAATTGCTTTGAAATCCAGTTCTTAGACTGGATGACAACTGATATTGCTGGACAGAGTTAAAGAAAAGCCTCTCTCACATTTTCATTTTTGACTATTTCAGCACTGTTGCTTTCTGTTTCATGCTGGAGCCATAGGGTTAAGAGATGTGATGGATTTTATGATACAAAAAGACTTATTTTCTTAAGGAAAGCAGGCAGAGGTTGTGTTTTCCTAACATCACTATGAATGATTTTGGTGATTTGCTCTTTGCTATCAGTAATTGATACAGTCATGGAAAATGTGATACAAGACAGAGATTTGGAAAATTTTGTTTTAATACTGTGGCTGAAAAGTCTTCTGTCTAACAGGACACGTTCCCTCCGGATTAAGTAACCTTTGCAAGTTTTCCACAAACTGATTCTGCCGAGTAGAAATTGATTAATGAGCTCAGACACTGAAATTGTCACTAGAAAACAGCCATTGAGATTCCAGTCAGCAACCACCAGCCCCAGGGTCAAGGAAGACCATGGAGCAACTTAGCTGAAAAGAGAGCAGCCTTCATTTGTCTTCTCTCTAACTTCATTTGAACTGTGCCTGATGGCACTGGGTGCAGCAGGAGTCTGCCACCACTTTTTTGATAAACCCATGTACTGAGGGCTTCTTCGCTGAGCTGCAGAAATTCCTTCAAGGCTATAACTTCATTGGCCTGAGCCTCCACTGCCTCTGAGCTTGTGAAGTTATTTGTACCTGTGCAAAATTAGAGGAAAGTTGGAATCGAACACAGGGCCATTCCAAGTGTTAGAGGCATCATCTGTGATGTTACTTCTAAAGTTTCCTGATACCTTTGTTGCCAGTTTCTTTTGAAAATGCTCACAGTAGTAGCATCCTGCTTACTTCATTTAATTTTCACTTCATTCTGCCTCATACCACGAACAGCTAACATAATGAGCAATAATAATAATAATAAGGTTTAATAATAAACCTTCATAATTCACAGATTTAAGACTCCAAAGAGCTTCTGTGGACAACGTTCAACACTATTTTCAGTCCCCAAACCTCAGATGTTTGAATCTGCTGGCCTGAAACTGACTGTGCAGTACAAGCTACTGGAAAATACTGGAAATTATATAAAAGTTGTACCACATAGAATCATATTTTATAATATAAGCTGAGTTTCTAGAAAGACAAAAATTTGTGAGCTATTAATGAAACCGTTCATGTTTTATCAACCCATTTTAAATTCTATTTTCCTGGTGTCTATTCCATCAGTAAGGAGAGATGTTTCATGTGTGGCATTAGAAAACTTTTTTTTCTGTGAGATCTTAATACATTGATTCAGAACCAATTATTTTTCTGTCCTTTAAAAACCATGTCTTTTTTGATTATACAACAGTCCTATAGTCAAAAAGATCAGTCCTGTGGGTTTTTTATTCAGACTTTCTATCCTCAGCCTCCACTTCCTTGATGTTTCCCTTCTTCCCAACATGTACTTGGGAAGATGCAGTCCCCAGGGACTTCTTTAGGCAGAAGTAATACAGCTTGAAAGTTATTTCACAATGTGAGCATTTTTCAACCCCTGAGGTCTATTTCACTCATTGAGGTAGGGAGATGATGCTCTTATATTTTAATGTGAGAAGGTTCCCAGCACTGACATGTCTCAAATGTAAATTGCAGCAAGATATTTAAGCTCACCAGGTCTCTCTTTCCCACCTGCCAGATGGATATCAGGAATTTCTTCGGAAAATTGTGATGAAAAATTACAGCCTTTGCATAAATTATGGTGCAGAGTTCCTGTAGACTGGTTGGTGACAGCAGTGCCAGCTCTGAAAACCCTGTGCCTATGGGGAGCACAGTATCTGAGCTACTAATTTCTATATTTCTATACAAACCCCTATATATCTAAATCTGTTCTCCATTTTAGAAGACATTGCACTGCACTGCAAATTAAAGTACCTTTAAAAAATAGCAATAAGTTGCACCAAAAAGATAATGTGAAATTGATTGTATTCAGCACATGCTAGCAAAGATTTTTGTTTCATCCTAGCCGGCCAATAAAATAAAAGCAGCTAATTAACAAAAATTAATTTTTACAGACAAAGTGCTTCAGACACTAAATTGCAAAGTATTAACAAAGTATATGCACAAATTTTAAATTTATTCCAATGCATACCGCTCTTTTTTTTCTCTGATGCCCTTATTGCAACAATAATTGAGCTATAATGAATTTTAAAAGTATCTTGTACCTGAGAGAAAAGCAGCACTGACAGACACACAGGTTTTGCTGCCTAGAAATAGAGTATTCTAGTTATAATGATAGCCAGACAAAAAGCATGCAGGCCTGAGTGACTGCTTTGGCGTTATTTTCATCAGATGTCATAAGGTCCCTGGGTACTTGTACAATCAGTAACACTTCACAGAGCCCTCACTTCTAACAAATAATTAGCTAAAATTGAACCAGAGATTTCTTACATGCATGTCATAGGTTTGATATGAATAATGAGGCAAAAGGTTAACAGCAGGTCATAGACAGTTCCCTATCTTCCAGCTTATTTATTCAGTGAAATGAGAAATTGATCACATTATTTTGTATAGAAGAACCTGATTCATTACAATCAGCTCTGAATTGGCAGTTTTTGCTTTAGGCAATTTCAGAACATTACTTATGCTTAAAGAGTTACTGGTAAGGTCATCTTACAACTTGTAATCACCTCTCTGACCCCTTCATGACCAGAGCTGCAAAAGCTTAAGCATATGTGAAAATTGAAAAAGGCTTGCAAATGAACAGAAAACTAATGGTTAAACAAGAGGAGCTGAACAAACAAACCCATCCAGCCAAAGAAGAGAACACAACAGGAACACATAATTTCTTGCACATCAAAAATGCACAGAGTCTTCCCTAATTTGGCAATACAGCTATTGGAGGGACAATTGATCTGGTAAGTGCTGTATTAACCAGTGGCTGGCAAGAAAAAGGAAAGGCAAAGGAGACAGCTACAGGTAAGGATCTGAAGGTGACACTATGGGGGCTGCAGGGACAGAAAAGGCTGGTTAGTTCCTACACCTAAAACTAGCAGTCACTACTCCATCTTCTATTGACCCAAACTCCCTTAGCACTACGAACCAAGGTGTTTTTTATTCTAAAGAAGGTTTATAACAACTTTCCAGAACTGCACACTCCATAGGATAAACTCTCTTAGGTGCTCCCTGTCTCGAAGAACATTTTTACCACTTCCTACACCAGTACCACTCTAACCAGGTTGTACTCTCCACACAGAATGAGGAACTGCAATCCCTGCAGGGCCACGATCAATTCCTTCCCAGTTGCAGAGACACATGGGGTAAAGGCAGTGAAAACTGCCCTGTTTCAGAGCCACTGTCATTCACACTTTGCAGAGTGCTGCTGCTGGGCTCTGGGTTAGCTGGCAGATACTCACTGAAAGTACACACTCCTCTTTAAATAACAGAAGTTATTTTATTTCATTATTTTTGAAAAACTTAGCCCTTGAATCAGGTTATGCACCCCACTGTGTTATAACAAAAATAGTGGGGAAACTGAAATAAGTATTTGAGAAGGGGGGTGGAAAAGAAGGACAGAACTTCAGCTGATTTATGACTAAGGGTGTAAAGTGGTACAGAATTAACAGCTTAGTATATGCCATTCATTAAAACAGCCATCAAAGAGCAACAAGTACAAAACAAAGGAATACTTCATGTATGTTACAGTTGGAATAGCTCCTTAATTATGCCTGCTAGCTCCATTATCACCACTTCAAAGTGTAGGAAAGTGGTGCTTTAAAAATCATTCTGGTGGGTAACTGATGTGTCAAGGATATACAAAATATAATCTACAGATGATTCTTCTTAAGCACCTAAGTTCCATATACTTGGGAAGCTAATGTTCAAATCTGCAAAAGAACTTCAGCATCTAAAATGAGATTAAGAGGACTTCTTTGGCCTTCTACAGTCAGTAAAGGAATTCTTCAAACTCCCCACAGTTGCTAGAAGTCTATAATTAGTTACAAGTCCCTTAATAATGTTTACTGAGTGCTTAATAGTCTGTTTTACACTTGATGAAACAGCCTTCTCACCAGCAGAAGGAAGTACCTTGAGGTTATTGAGCAGCTAAAAATGACATGATCAACAAGAAGGCAGTTGTCTTATGTTCCCTAAGAACCACGGCTTCCAAAGCACAGCAGTCTGGCAGGGGTTATCAGAACCTGCCCAATTTATATCTGCAGGAGAAAGGTGTGATCAAGGAGGGACACATCTCAATTTTTATACAATAGGTTAATGATCACATGCTCAAAACCTTCCTTAATCTGAGAGAAGAAGAATCCACAGAAGTTTCTTGTCTTCCAGCTCTTAGTAATGAAAAAGCTATTGGAAATACAGTTGTGGAGATGCAGTTTCCTTCTAAAACTGCCCTAAAAGTGGCAGTTAAAAGTGGTTTAAAACACACCTGTAACAATCATGGAAGTCAATGCTGGTAGTGGGACAGACGAATGTTGTTTTACGCCACTAGAAACTGGCTGACACCTGCAGCTTTCATATCTTCAGAATAATTAATTTACTGAGATTTGTTCAACATTCATAAGGAAAGAGGTACAAAAGAAAATAGGAAATATCCATTTTAACAAAAAAAATCAGCTAAGTAACTCATGGAAGTTTGTGTATTTCACAGTAGTAAACATTTTTGTGGATATATTTTATCCAACTTTCTTGGTACATGATTGGCCTTTCTGGCCAATTCACATGAATTATGTAATTAAAAGGTTAATAGAAGCAAAACTAGGTATCAGCTACATATTTGATGTACTCCATTGCAACATATCTAATCCTTTCCCTCTTTCTCATACGGATTTGATTTTGTAGCAAGTAGCAAATGATGAACTTTCCACATCCTTCCAGTCTCCACAATTGTCACCCTTATGCAATCTCATTTAATAAAGACAAAGTTCCTTCCCTTCGTTTGGGCCTTGTTTTATTTCCAGGCTGCTGCTCATGTTCCTTTACACTCCACCCACATAGATTTAAACCTTCTTTTGTGTGACTGTGCAGCAGCTTTGGATCTGGTCAAAGCTTTTCTTGCCACAGACTCTCCATCTCTTCCCAGGCAGGGTGGGGAAGCCCAGCTGCCATGGACACATGAGAGCAGAGCAGGTCTCTTTTAACCCCACCCCTTTTCCAGAGCTCCCACTGAGTCAGCAAGCTGGATTTACTATTTATATCTGCTAGGACATACAACATTTGAAACAACCAGGCATTTTGCAGCAATTCTAAAAGCCAGCCACTTTTTTTTACTCTGGCTAGAACAAAAAATATGCCTGTCCAAACAAAATAATGCATATATGCACAGTCCCTTCCCAGCCTCAGGATGCCACGGGTGCTCTTGCTTCTGTGCCACCAACCAGCTGCAGTGGAAGGCTAAAGAGGGAAGACACCTCTGCTGGGAAAACTCTCTGCACCTCTGTAAGGTCCTTCAGTCCTGCTCCTATTAGACTCATGAATTTTAAGGACTTGGCAAACCATTAAAAACCTGAGCTCTATTTTTTTTCCTGTTGGAAATTTTCTGGTTGGACAAGTCAAGTTTCCTGTTGTGAAGTCAAAGAAAAAATTGTTCTGAGATGCTCCTACAAGAGCTACCAAAATTCAGCAATGATAGTTTTTGTTCAGCATAGGAACAGCCCTGAAAAATGTGATTGACATAAAGAGGACATTACATATTCAGATGGTAAAAGCCAACATCTAAGGGGACAACATATTAACTAGCCTTGTGAAAACAAAAAGGATTTTTCCCCTTTGGAACGGTTTTCTCTAACCAGTAGTGGTCCTGGGCCCAAAAGTGAATAAAAAAATTAATTATAGCAAAATATTAATGCCAAAACATCAACAGTTAAAGTACCATTTCTATGAATAAAGACAGAACTAGAATCTCCTTGAATTTTCATCCAAATATGTGTTTGCAAAAGTTGCAAAATTTTGTAGAATCAAGAGTTCCACATTGCAGTTATGGGATGGATTCATCAGGGAGAAAAAATTATGAAAAATAAAAGTGAGTACTCTATCTATTTCAACCTAAAATTAAGTGGTGCTACATAAACCTACTTTGACAAAGTATTTGAAAGGATTTCTGCTCGAACTCAGGGTGATGAGCCATTTTCAAGCTTTGAAGGCTGCACAAAGCAAAATTCTGATTTTTTTCAGGCTAACTGTAGACAGACCTATCCCATAATAAATTGTACTTCCAGCTACAAACCTCAGAGGCCTAAAAAATAGTTAACATCCTGTTTCTACAACAACAGTGTTATAGTCTTTCTTCAAACTTTCCTAAATCCCTATAATAAATGGAAGATATTTCATTTTAGACACTCGCAGATTCCATAATGAGTTAAGCCTCTTTACAGTTTATTTTAATAAAGCACAGCTTTCTAAATATACAGAGGCTATAAAACTTGCAGGTTGGAGCAATAATATGTTTAGTAGCCTTGCTTTATAAAGTGGAAATGTTTGCATGTCTCAAATTACGAGCAATTTAAAGTAGGAAGTAAGCAAACCAGCTCTTGTGTTATGAAGCTTGACATTGTTAAGGCTTAAGAGAACACATACTTCAAAGTCACACAGACTGAAATATGCTCTGCAAGCTTGGCAAGAGGACCAATGCCATAATGATGTACTGCACAAAAATCACTGCAAATTTCCATTTCTATGTGAAGTCACTTTGCTGTAAACTTTAAAATTTTACTGCTGCTCCTATTTTTAAAATTAATTCGTTATTAATTTTCTTATAAAAAGACCAGGGTACATGAAAAAGACAATATCCACTAAGAAAAGTATTAACTGTATACTATAAAGAGTAAAAATAGATACTACTGTTTAAATTAAAAGAGTCTGGAATATCACTTGATAAGAAATATTTCAAAAGTAAATTACTATTCTTTTCCCCTGCACTAATATAATTGTGGAGACCTTTCTTCTCCATGAATTTGGTATTAGCTTTGCATTGACACCTGTATCTTTTCTGCTTATAAACAGCAGAATTAAAGTGAGTGATACTACTTACAAAGCTAATAATTCCTATTTCTTCTTGCAGTTAGAAATAAATTAACATTAAATTATTTTTTACGTGAAATACAACAAAATATTAATAATTAACCAGAAACATAACAGAAATTTAAAAATCTCAACCTAAGCTGTCTCTGATTGGTCTGTCAAATCAGCCTGGAATATTGTGATTTTTCAAACCTATACTTACTTTATTTCAGAATATAACTGGAGTGCACCCACCTGGACCTGAAAAGAGTTATTCTCAAAGAAGGCTACAGCATGACACATGTCCACAACTAGAGTGCTCCATGCATAAATATTTAGGAAAAAGAAACATCACTAATCAGTTCATTTAATAATCTGGCTGCAAAAAAGATGCCTACAGGGCAATCAACAGTGTAAAACTGTATCTAAAGTTTTTCATAAAACAGGTAACTCTTACTAGGGATCATCGCTTTTTTTGTGTCCATTATAATGCACAAGTAATTCTCATTTTTTATAATGGTTCTAAAAATCTTCACTTTAAAAGTTGTCCCAATACTGTGATGCAATATATGCAAAACTATGAACCTCACTGCAAATTCACCCAATTTTTTAAATTTCAGTCTGCTCAGTTTTGAATGTGAGTTGCATTTAATGAACCTTATTTTTCCTTTGTTCCTTCAGAACTCATTTAGATGAGAGTCACTGGCTGATGTTAGACATTTTTATCACACATGACGCTGAATCTTATACATAAAATGTTGTTGAGGCCTTATAAAAATAAAGATTCTTGATGAATTGTCACCATAGAATTGAGTTACTATTTCTATCCATTCCATCGGCACTAAACTACAGCTAAAAAAAAAAAACCACAAAGGCAGAAGGAGGTGTTCATGAACAGCTCCTCCTCATGTATTTTGGAAAAGAGTATCTTCCCCAAAGCCCTTTTATTTTGATATATATACAGGGCAGGTCTGTGAGCACAGAGGTGCTTCTTTTGGAAATAGTTTGTAAACAGAGAGAGATGGCAGATCTTCCATGGCATATATCTATTTCTGAGAGTTCATTAAACACCATACAGGAGATCACTAGGAATAGACAAGGATGACACAATAAGCTAAAGGAATGAGAGATTCCAAACTGACTAAATCCTAAACCACAGTGGTGCTTTTGAAAATCCCTGTCTGTGCGCCTGAACACGACAAATGTGGAGCATTTTAACAGCTCTGACACATAATCAGCAGTGCTTGTGTAATTCAACATCACATTTGAAAGACTGCTGCACAATGTTACTGTCAGGAAGAGAAATTAATTCATATTAAAAACACTTGAAGTTTTGAGATCATCTTCTGACAGATCCAGGCCCTTTGGTGAAGGACTAAAGCTGCTGAGTGCAGGGAGTCTCAGGGATGCCCTTCCCTGGCTCAGAGGAGTTTGCTGAGCAGCTGAGGGAGCGTGGACCTGCCCTGCTCTGGGCTGCTACAGCTGCTAAGGGACTACAGCATTTCTGTACTACATCATGGCTCATGGTGTAGGTTTCCTCCCTGATGGATAGAAGCTGCTAGCAGCTCTCGCAAATGAAATCTAATTAGCTGAGTACAGAACATGTAGGAACAAAAACTTGCAAAGTGAGTTCAAATAAGCTGGTGTGGAAACAGACACGTAGCACAGGCCTTTGAGTTCCCACACCTTTGCTTATATGCCAGGAAACTGAATCTTCCCTTTCAAACAATTAGAAAGTGACAGCAGCAGCAAATCAGTCTTTGTTCAACCAAAGCTACAGAACTCTTCTCTGTGCAAAATTCGATCTCTCCGGACACTATCTCTCCAAGCATACATGATGTATGCAGTTTGCCTTTTTTCTAAAAAACAAGAAACATTAGTCAATTCAGCAGAAAGAGGGCCTGTGGATTTTTGTGGGCTCATATCATCACAAAAGGAATTGACTAGTTTGATCCAGACCATATGCAGGTGATGATGGGTCTGTCCTGCTGATTCTGATATAATAAGCAGCTTCAATTGGCTATAAAATAAAAACTGCATCTTTATGGGTCTGGGTTTTAATTTGTCTGTTTTGGTTTTTCTTTCTTTGTTGGGGGTTTTTTGTTTTGTTTGCTTTTTTGGTTTTTGTGTTTTGGGTTTTTTTTTTTTTTGTAAGTCATGTGCATTGAGCATCAGAATGCTTTGTCAGATAATGCTTTCAGTTGATGCTTTTGGAGACTTGAATGCATGTAGCTCCTGACAATGATTATATGCACGTGTTCCATATAATTCCAAAAGCACACCCATTATGAAAGATCAGTACAGTTGTGCTTATGATGTATTTAGGTCGTCTGTTACTGAATATTTCTACTGTCAGTACAACAAAAGTGTGATGATCACGGTTAAAGCTTAACAAAGAAAATGCTGTCAGGCAATTAGTAAGCTGAAGTCAGCAGTACTAAAGTGAAATATATCATGTTTGGAATAGCACAGTGGTTTGCTTGTGATAAATGTTGAAACAGGTCCTCATACACAGAACATATCCTAGAAGAGAGTTTAGCATCTGAAAAAAAAAACAAACAAAACAACAAAAAAACCCAGTCCCACAAAAAGACATCCCAGAACTTTAACTTCTTATTATATTTCTTATTTTTCTTTACAAAATAGTCTCACCCACTTGCCAGTGGCTAGAAAGGTGTTTACTCATTATAGGGCTTTTGCCATTTATTAAAAGGTAACAGCACACCTCAGGAGAAGACTGCAGTACAAACACATATATCCACTCAAGAGAGAGTCCATCAAATGAATAATCTGCAGAAATTGTGAAAAAAATCAAGAATCAAGTGAATGTTATTTTTTAAAGACAATTATGCAAAAAAAAAATTTGGCAAAACCTGGTAATACTAGGCTTTCCATTCCATTAGAGGAAATAGGAAGGTAGAAATAGAGTCAATTCAAGACCAACAAGGTGTCTTTTCAAAGCCTCTAAGCCTTGCCCATAAATAATTAAGAAATCTGTAAGACATATTTTAGAAAGCAATAACAGCTAAATTCAAGTGCAGCCTGATCAAGCATGATTTCATCACAATTTAGTCAATATTTGTTGACTTACACCAGGTCTCAGTTTGTTCTTAAATGTTTTACTGGCCCCATTTTTTGTCAGACTTCAATATTCCTTAGCCTAGTTGTCATACCTATGACAATAAATGCTACTGTATCATGTTATAAGAAGAGAGGGCAGATCGTTCCTGACAAAAAAATGATGTGTTTTTAAAAACACTGGAATACAGCTCAGTGAGAGAATGTGCAAAATGAGGTAAGCTAAAGCAAAAATAATGCAGGCCTGGAACAGAGGAAGAAAATTCTTATTGTACTCTAGAACTAGCTCAATTATCAAAAATATTCTCAATATCAAAACAAACCTAATGTGCAAAATTCCTGGGCAATATACAAAACAAAGTTAATACTATGCCTTGAGCTACAGAGAAGTAAATTTTGAGCCTGTTAACCCTTGAATGCTGGAACCCTAATGCACAATATAAAAATGAAAGAAATTCAGCAAAGAAAAGGGTTTGGCAGGATTGCTAAAATCAGCAATATCAAATCCTTGGCAAGTTAACAACTGCGTAAGGTACAATTGTTTTCATTTACATGAACAGTACAGACCAAAAAAAAGTAGCAAAAATTGCTTGGCAAATCAAATTTTCTCTCAATAATATTTGTCATTACAAGTCTTAGATTACTGGAAAGGATGAAAACTGGGAAGAGTGAGCAAAGGAAGTGATAAATTCTGAAGGTCTTTGTGTAGGAGAACCTCTTTATCTCTGCCTGTATGGGTCAGATCCTTCCCCAGGCTCGCCGTGAGCAATCAGCGATGACAGTGACCAAGAAGGAGCAATAAGGAAGCCACACCCTATAAACCCTAAATCACACAAGCACCCTATAACTGTTGCACTAAGCTGGCAAGTGTTCTCTGATAGTCTTTGGTGTTGTGTGCAGCTTGTGCCTGTAATGGGATCCATAAGTTAAAAACTCCCTGACACTTGGCATGTGCTGCAGAGGGTTCAGCAGTGACAAACCCACACACAGTTGTGTGCATCCTGCCCAAAGCTTTTTAAGGCTATATATTCAGGCAAGCAGATGCTTTGGGGAAATCCACCATTGTTATTCCATAGAAAGTGAAGAAGCTGTCCTCTGGCAGCTCTCTTGCAAAAAATTCTGCATCCCCACCAACTGTGATCTCTTTAACAGAGGCACTGACTCTCTCTGTGGCACACTCATTTAATGTCACATCACTGACCTTCCACATTCATGACTTTCAGGTGTTATGCAGACAGGTTGAACCAAACTGCTCAGATATTCATGGCTCCATTCACATCTACAGAAAATCATCTTAGAATCTTTTTAATGGCAGGTGAACAAGTATGAGACAATGCCTGTGAGCACTTGACACTGAATTATGATTCACCATTTATTTTTAATGACATACATGCCCTTCACTGTGATGGTCAACAGTGTTTCAAGAAAATTGTGAAAATATTTTTTTTCTGAAGGAATAATCATCCAATTTTCTGTGAAGTTCTGCTTTTTGCTTTACTAATTCTACAATTCCACTTAGTTCTAACAGAAAACTTCTTCTCCCAAAGGAAAAGACATTTCTCAGGCAAATGGATAGATCTCTGCTGCCTTTGCTTGCAGCCTTGGACTGACCTTCTCTTCCACTACAACAAGTGCCAAGACATCAGCCAGAGCACACTGTGTTCCACCTGTACAGCACATATGGTGCCCTTGGACAGCAAAACTCTGTTCTTAAAACTTAAAAATTAGAGAAATCACTTCCTAAAACAGTCAATAACCTGTCAGCTATCGGAGGAGAGGTAACCATGGTATCTGTGAAAAGGAGAGAAAAGCAATCCAGTGCTCAAACTATTCCACAAAGCAGAAACTGAGGGCAGAACTTGAAAGATATTTGTGAAGTTCCAGATGCACAGGCTTTACTTCACTTTTTGCATATATTTAAAAATTCCTCCAACTCTGACCCAGGTTACACTTTATTAATCCTTTTCTCCCCACTCCTCAATGAAACTCTTACATTCTGCCCTCTGCCAGACACAGCTGCATAATCCCTCCCCTTCCATCTCCTTACACAGAACAAGGACCTTATGCTTCTGTTTAATATCTATTAATTGCTTTTAATGATATTAAGGAGTGGAAAAAAATATTCACCAACTCTCAAATATCTAATAATTGTAAGTGCTGTGCAAATCACACTCAGTAATTCTTCAGGAATTAGAGTTATTATAAGATTGAGAGTATAGGCAGTCACCTGAATAGCTGCCTGCTTCAATTAATTCTACTTATTTTCCTTATGGGATGTCTGCTTCATTTTTAATTATGTGCTCTGGGATATGAGAAGGGACCAGACTTTCTTTGACAACCCGAATTGTTTTCTCAGGACACCAACACTGACAATATGCTATTTCTCAGGATGAGTTATCTTGATAGGCAGAACTATAACAACATCAGGAAAACAGCAGCCCCAGTGTTAGTAATAACAGCATTTTCCTCTCACTCAGACTTGTATGGTGGCCTGAAGAACTTCCATTCACTGGTAAGAAAGACACTGGATGAACATAGGCTCAATCCAGGTAGGTTATCCTTTTCCTGCTGTTTCTCTGGGGGTTTTTTCCTTATTCTTCACTTTCATGAACTTTCATTTGGATGTGTTGAATTACCAGGAAAGGACAACTGCACTTACACATAACCAGCATAATGGGTGAAATCAGAATGACAGAGAAGTAAATGCAGTGTCGGGACAAGAATGCTAAGAATACAAGTTCTGGAGTAGTGTTAGTCTGAGGATCCCTAAATTTGCTTTACATCCTTTTAAATTATTTCCAGACAGATTTTATAATGCTTTGCTACTACAAATACAGAGAAAAAATCCTAACTCCATGGATAGTATTTGGCCATAGGCAACACCAGATCAGGCCACTTCCAAAGCAGCAAACTCACATGGGCCAGTACAATATCTGCAGTGCAATGGCCTTTGTCTGTGCTTGAGCCCTACAAAACCAGGCTTGGTACTGACACTGCTACAGGAGGAGTCAGGGTCTGACAGGAGGCTGCAGACATCTGTGGGACCCCTATTCAGCAAGAGATTTCAAATCCACTGATTTCAAATCACCAGCTCCACAGTGTGCAGCCTCAGCTGCGTCCCTTCTTCACTCTCGCTATTTCCTGTACAGGAATGGCTCAATCCCCTTTCTCAGGGACAGCAAATCTCAAATTTGTTTTTACTACTTTGAGCAGCTTCTTCTTGATGTCTTAGAGACTACAGAGAAGACAGATCTTTTCTCTTTATCCAAGCTCTGTGTGCCTTTGAAATCAATGTCAGCAGCAGGAGTAGAAGGTGAGATTTCAGGACTTAATTTCACTATCATATACAAATATACAGGTCCACCCAACAACCTCAGAGGGATTTTTGACTTTCTGCCCTGATCATACCCTGCATACCATGGCAGGAGAAAGTGAGGTATTTAATATCCACAGCTGACAAAACCTAACTCCTGAGTTTCCACTCCTTCATTTCTGCTATTGCTGTTATTATTATTATCATCTCACTTATCCAGTAAGCTGTTCCCTTACCAGGGTTATGATGATGCAACTACATTGTCTTTATTGTTATTGATTTATACAAGCATAACAGAAGAGTCTGGCCTAATAAATATCTACAAAATGAGAATAAAGACCAATTAGTGCTTGCACAGAAGCTGTTTGCACTAAAATAAATTCTGTCTGCAGTAAATCTAGACAGCAGACAGAAATGTCAGTAGAAAACTGGATATTTTATTTTGTTTTTCTCTTCCTACTTACTTTATTTAAAGGATATATGTTTTTTCAATCAATGCTATTTGTTAAAGTTGTCATTAAAAGTAAATGCATTAAGCCCAATTCTGCCAGACAATGTGTACCTTTCAAAAGCCCTACAGTGTGAAAGCATCTTTCCTGAGTCTACAGATTTCTGCACAGCAAGGGTTCTTCCATGGTTTCTCAGCATTTGTACATATCATCTCACATCACAGACTGAGCAGTTACAAAGAGACACTGGCACCTTCCACACAAAGGTCATGGGCCACTGTTATTGACATATGCCTTTAATCCTTGGGATGCTTCAAAAGATGAAGATTAGCAGCAATCCTCAGAACTCACACCCAGGAGATAGCTATTTGTCAAAAAGTTGATTTTATTGATGCTTACAAAAGAAGGAGAGTATGTAATTTATCTAATAAAAGTCAGGTCTTGTTTGCCTCGACTCCAGAGTTTTGACAGTTCCCTCACTGAAGTGTTTGATGTTGAGTTTCATATAAAAAAATGCAAATTTTTCATCAGCTATGCATTTCTTAGGAGCAACTGGTATTATTGTGTGGATTTTCTTCCTTGGTTTTCTCCAGAGTTTTTCCTCTTAAAGTCTTTGTTTCTTTCAGAATTCATTATAAATGACATAATTATATGCCTTTTTCTCCCTTGATTGAGAGCATTTCTTACAGATGATGATTTACCATTTGGAAATTACAAATAGCATGAATAGATACAATTATTATATTGCAGGATTTCCTTTAAAACCCAGAAATGTGGTTTAGCTGAACTGTTTGTAAATGATAAGTAGGAAGGTCACATTATTTGCTCTAATCAGCATATGACCCCCAATGCAAATTGAAGTATTTCCTCAAACTGCCTTAGAAAGTTTCCTCTGGAATGTTGAGTAGATTAAAGATTGGGATGAGCAGAAATGGACAAGGAATACAAGTAATTATTTTTATAAGGATTCTTTCAGGAAATCACCGTGTTCCAGCTGAGAGAGAGTCAAACCTAGCACATATGTTGAAAACCTTCCCATCAGTTCTGACTAAATCTTGGCCCAGGTTTATGCAGAAGTTGCATTAACAACTACTTCAAAAATTGAGTCCCATTTTCCATAGAGAGAAAGATCAGAATACAAAGTTTAAAAGTGTAAACCATGGTTGTATGGGGCTAGAAGTCTTTTTATGGGGTCATCTGTCATCATAGGATTTATTTCTGGAATGCTTGGATGGGTCTTGTAGGTGATTCTCTATAGCTTAAGAAAATGCACCAAAAATAACATTTTTATTTGTCATACATAAATGCTAGAATATTTCTTGTTTTGTTCCTGTTCCTATGGAACTGCCAGAATGCAAATGTTTTCAAATAATGTGACACTGGTGTTGATTAATTAATGAAACCAAAGCCCAGGGACACTTTCATACATATGATTGCATGTGTCCATTACTGTGTTAGTTACTGCTGGTACCCATCTCAAAAAGGGCTGCAGCAAAGTCTGTTACAGAAAGTATGGCCTGAAGCCCACTGAAATCAATCTGAAAATGCAGCGACTTCAAGAGAGTCCTGTGTGCAACAGATGGCTGTTAACAGCCAGCTCTGAGCATTTGAAACAGGCTCATCCTGCCTTGGAAAACCAGGGCCAGAGCATCCATTAACAGAGTGAGGAGAGGAGGTGAGGGGGCCAAGGGAATTAAAGATCAAAGAGCTGCAATTAGGCAATATTAATGAGGAATCATCTCAAAAGGTTTCCACTTTTGTAAAAAGCCTTCAGATTGTTTTATAAACAGAACTCTGTAATGTAGAGCCATCTCTCCATAAATCCAGATTGTTTTCAGGCTCCAGTCTCTGCCAGGGAGCCATGTTAGGGCTGCTAACGTGTTAAGCATACTCTGAGTGAAATCCAAGCCAAAGCTCATATTCATTTTGGTCTGCGCAGGGCTAGGCCAGGGCTTAGGATTTCTTTATATCCTATTTGAAATGTCTAAAGCTAAAAACAAAGACATTCCAAAATATCCACATCATTATATCTTTCTGAGGTGTGTAAAACCTTTGCCATTCCTTTGATTGTCTTCAATCTTCAAATAATAAATAAGCACCAAACTCTATAACTCAATCAATTCTAATTGAGTTTATGATGCCATAGCTTGCTATGCACAACAAACCTGACTCACACAGAACTGCCTGCAGTTTATCTAAAAAAATACTGCCAAAATCCCAGTCACTCCAACTTCATCCCTTCTCCTGGTCATACATTGGTATCCCTTTGCTTCTTCCAGCACTGGCATTTATCTGATCAAGCTGATCAACTCACAGAAGAGAAACCCCATAAGAAGCAACAAATCTACTGGAACATGGTACAGGCACAATTCAAATGCCAAGTGTTTTAAGAGAAGGACTCACTCTGTGGAGGTGCTTTGCTCCAGATAAAGAAACAAAACCCCTGGAGAGCCAAAGTCTAATGGCAATAAGAATGGAAAAAAATTTAGCCTCTACAGCAACCCAAACCAAATAATCCCAGAGTTTAAGAAACAGCTTTACACTGAGTTGAACTAATTTCTCTGCTGCTTCTGAGGGTAAGTCCTGTCCCTCCATACGCCTTCCCTTATTGTCACTCATCTGACTTTTCTGAGTCAGTACAACTTGTGAGACCTCAGGAAACCATAAGCTTCTCTGGATGGGGAACTACTTTTGCCAGGTTGATGAATCAAATTATTTCAAAGAAGTAGCAGGAAGATGTGGCAGAAGTCCCAACAGAGGGACAGATAAGGACCGCCTTTCCTCTGCTGTGGTGAATTTGTAGACACCTGTTCATTAGGTCTAATGCCATTTAACCAAAATTAAAATACTATTTGCCAATTAGCTAGTACCTGTAAGAAGATTTGTCATCAATAGATTTGTCTCACTGGCCTAAGTAACTGAGTCACTGTAAAGAACACAGCAAAGCTGAGAAGGATGTCCAAATCAATGACAACCAAACTGTTCCCTCCTGACACGTCCCTTGTGCCAGCAGGGACAGACTCCTGGCAAAGGAAGTGCACCAAGTGTAAAGGATAATCCTAATAGTAGAACCACATCAACAGTACAGTTGTTGTACTGACCAGTGGCAAAGATCACCTGACTGGGTACCACCACCACAGCTGAGGCACTGCATCTATTGACAGAGATAATAAAAATTAGAAAGAAAAAAAAAATCAGAAAAATTGCTCTCAGGAAGGTTGGAAAATCACATCTCTTCTACATGTAAAACTTCTAATGTTCATATATTTTTGTTTCTAATAGACCGCCCTTAATACATTCCTTATATTTTAACTGAAAAACAAAACTGAGATATTCTGCTTTCTAAAGGAATGAGAAAAGTCATGATCTCTGCATGTAAGAGAAACAATTTTTCATCTGGATGACCAATACTGGTCACGTTATTTTCTTGATATTCCTCTAAGTCCTGTACCCAAGCTAGGAGGGATTTTATGCTTAAACCATCAGGGGTCTGCTGGTGCCTTTGACTTCTACACGTTACATCAATACTAATGGCTGTTGGGTCCTCTGATATGAGAAATCCCTAATGACTTCTGAAGATCAAACACATAATTAAAGCAACACTTTTATCTGAAGTTCTGGCCCTTATTTTCCCTTCCAGTTTTTTTTTTTTCCTAAAATTATATGCTAGCAACACACCGTTTGTTTAATAACAACATCCTGCAGAGTTCAAAGTAATTTTCAAATTATAATATTTTTAGTTTACTGAAACATGTTTTTGGGAAAAAAAAATCTTTAAAATTCAAAATAATCTACAATTATGAACAGAATATTTTAAAATCTGGGGTAGAAATAAATATTCCATTGTGAACCGGCAAAATGGAGACAACTATGAAAATTTAAAATGTTTCACAAAATAATTTTCATAACAACCAGCTCTAGTTGCACACTTATTACAGTAAAGCAGCTTTTAAAAAGCAGCTGTGTTTTCCACCAAGGGTGACAGCATTTCATTGTGGGGATAATGTGTGTAAATGATCCCTTCATTATGTAGGGTCTGATCTTGCATTCCTTGTGCATCCTAGGTTCACACTGAAACTAACTGTGTGTTAACAATAGTACTCCAGACAAATTCTAATGGCATAGTTGTGCCATTATTGCTACCTAAATTTCCCTTGTTTCATTTGGATTCAGCGTTTTCCTTCCTGCTACTGAGCCAAAGTCTTCAGAAGGAGTTTTGCATATAAAGTTGCACAATTTTGGTTTGGCTTGCTAGGATTTTGTGCACCTTGGTACATTTTCTGCTGAGGCAATGCCCTTCAGCAGCAGAGAAACTTTCTCCCTTCTGTGTTGCAGGATCTGGCAGCTGTTCAAAAGCAAACCAACACTGTCCAAGATAGACCAGAAAATAAACATATCTGCTCAAATGGAAACACAAGAAGCCATTCAGGTTCTGGGCCACTGTCACCCAACCTGGAATTTAGCTGGGGTCCTTGACCAACACAACTGCTCTCACAGACACGACCTTGCTGGCCAGTGGACATTTTGCATGGACACAGAAGCATAAACTCCAGTGTTTGAATTTATATAGGGCAAAGTAATTGCTACAAACATATCATTAAAAGTTTCCAAAAAATGTTTTCCTACCTCAGTGGTAATCATAAAACCTTTAAGCCAATCTAAAACATCCTTACATTATTAGGGCCTGCATCCTCACGGTTTGAGGATGTCTTACATGGAAAACCTTCTATTATTTCAAATTAACAACCAAAAAAGTCAGGCATTTGTGAGGGAAGGCAGATAAAAATGCAAATTTCACAGATCAGAATTACTATACTTCTTGATGAAGAGTAAGTTAACACGTGGCAAAAAAAAAAAAATTAGGAAAATAAATAAATAAAATGCCCAAGTTATTTCTTACAGAATCAATAATATAAAACATATCTCCATTATGCCCTGGTTTAATTGAAACTACATTTCTCCAAGCCTTGCCAGAAAAACAGGAGAATATGGCTACAGAATTCATGCACCCACTTTTTATCTGCATGACCTGCTTCAAGAGCTAAGCCAAGTTTCATTAAAAATTATTGGTCTCATAACTTTTTTTTTCTCTGCCAAAAGACTCCCATATGGCACCAATATCAAGATAAAATTGTGGCCGTGCAAAGTTTTTCCCACTCTTAATTTTTAAAAAAAACTATAAAGTGATTTTATGGCAAAGTCAAAAACTGTCAAGGATGATAAGATCTCACTTGATAAAAGTCTCATGGGCAGTTGTGCCAATTTTGAAATGGGGTATTTTTGTCTGAAAGATGACACACGAGATGTTCTCATGTCTTATGCACAGCACTGAACTATAGCAGCTCAGTGGAATATTATCCACTTCTTACAGGGTGCTTTGCTAACACATATTGTGGTATTAAGGAATTCTTTTGTATTACTGTGGCATCTGCTAAAAATGTCAGATGTGATCACAGGCCTTGCAAAACAAGTATTTTAACAACCAAAACCTTATGATAGGTTATATTTCAGTGACTTGGAAACAACACTGCATTATCTGAGAAAACAGCACAGATGTTGCTTAATAAACTGCTCAGTTTATGCATTGTATTAACCTCATGAAACATTTATGCAAATCTTGCATTAACAAAAGGTAAAAGAATCATTATAGGTTATGAAGAAAACAATGTGACAACCTTTGTTTTTACCTCCGTGTTTTATGAGGGCATTTTAAGTCTTAGGGGTTTCTGTTTAGGAAGACACAAGGGCATTATAGATTTTCATCTATTTTGTTTTCAGTTCTGCTATCATTCCTTCCAGCTGATTTCACATTTTATAATGCTAATAGTGGGTGTATGGTTTTGAGTTTCTCTACTGTCAGCTGGTCAGTAGGTCTGGGGGATATATTTAATGGAATCTGACAGCTGATGGAACTGATCTCATTGAAAGGGGATTTGATATGTGGGATGAATGTGGTGACCCTCAATTCGACATATTAATGACCATTATTATTCAAACTCTTGCAGCCAATATAACTCTTTTTCTTGGACACAGCAGTACATGTGTATAAAAGAAATGACTTATGGATGAGTTAGTCCATATACTAGTTTGAGTGTCATTTAGATAGCATGTCAAAACACATTAGCTATTTTACCCTGAGATAAAATTAAAGGAAAAGCCTTTGTACTCTGTACACTTGTAAACAAAGCAATGATAAAAATGGGTAGTTTCACTGCACTGAGTGAGAAATCCAGCAAATACACACACCTCCTGCTGTGGGAAAAAGTGTTCTGTGCTCTGGGCAATCAAAAATAAAACTCAGGAGTCAGACACTGCAGCTGCAACCAACAGGTCCTCCTCCGCTATAGGTCACCCAAAGTTATACACACTCTTTGTGCACAAACAGCTTTTAAAAAAAGAGAACTGCATCAGCCTTACTTTACACAAATCGGAATTTAGGTAACTAAACTAGCAGAACTTCACATTCTGCATTGACTTGTGACAAAATATTTATTGTTTCATTTAATTTCTGCTGGTAGGAAAAATTTGGCCCAATCAAAGCTGTGCATGATGGGACAAATAATGCCATATTAAAAAAAATCCTGAGATTCCTCCATCTTTTGGCAGAAGGGAAGCTGGTCACAGATGCTTTAACAGATGTGTAGAGGACACAACAAATCTTAATATACGAGCAAGAATCACATGGAACCATTTGATTTTAAATTACGTGGTACTGCTACTTTTTCAGGTCACAAATATAAAATCTATTATTGATCTTGAGCATTGCCTCCTATTTTGAATGTCTTTTAAAGCGAAGGGCACTCTAATGCCATTTAATCAATAACTGCTTTCACATTTTTGACACAAATATGCAGTTTGTTTACAGATTTTAAAGGCTACTAATGTACATTGCCTGTTCTTTTCTACCATGTCTGAGGAGGGGTGATGTTCTACAATATTTAGCCAGGGTGCCTGCTGCGCCAGGCAGGACATTCAAAACCTTTGCAGCCTGTTTTATGGCCCTGGTGGTGCATGAATAATAAAAGCACATTGCATTTCTCTCCTTTCCTCCTTTAACAAGCTCTCCAAAGGGGGGAGAAAGCTCTGAAAGGAACCAGATAAAATAAAGCCACCACCAAAAAAATGCACTGAGACACTCGACCTACACATGTAAGTGTTGCAGCATATGAGGAATGCATCAATAACATTAAAGTTACTAAGGAAACCATCTGAGAAGGAGGATGTAATTAGATCATAGCAGTGAGCTTCACATTTGGTTTCCATATTTTTGAGGAGTCAGTCAACATTTAGGATATCTCAATTAATGTATGGTTTGAAAGGCTTAACCATATGATGACACTCAATTACTCATTCATCTAGCCAAATATGTTAAGAGTACTTGAAAAGTCAGTTCTTTAATCTTTTATGAATTGCCTTTATCTGAACATTGTCACCACATGGGCAAGGGCATCGTGTATCGTGACCAGCTTATGTTTACTTTCTTGCTCATCATCTATTGATGGAAATTCTAGCTAGGATTGTTTCTCAAACTTAATATCTATGCTTTCAGGACAAAATGGAAGTTGAAGTAAAGGTACACTTAAAAACTCACAAGGAACACAAACACAATCAAGGTCCTGTTAATATGAGAAAGAGCTTATTGTGCATGTGAATTTTGTTTGAAAATTTAGACCCTTAATACTCTAATGCATGTTCAGTTTTCAGATCCTTCCTGCAGAGTCGTCTCACTGTCCACAAGCTGAGCTCGCCTGATGGGTACTCTGGTTTTTATCATTATGTTTTACTTTGGAAAGAGCATCTCACTTCAAGATAAAAGCATCTGCAATAAGTTCTCTGCAGAAAAGAAAAAAAAGGTTAATTCCCTATCTTTGAATCCTCAAACTCATTTATAGCCCTGTTTGAAATATTGATTATAAGTTCTGGCTGATAACAACCACTGTCCTAGTGCCAGTACTTCATTTTTGATCTTTCCATTGCTTCTATACAAGAACAATTTCATCTGGCCACTGGAACTCATATACAACTAGATATATTTACCTAAGTGCATCCCTATATTACATATACAGAACAAGTACAACAAAAAAATAAAAAGCATAAAATCCATTCATTTCCTTCTTATAATTTTAAAAGGCTTTCTACATGTCTACTGTCACACAGAGAAATTTGGACCCAAAAACAAAAATCATCCCCCTTCATTTTAAGGGAAACTAACATAAAATAAAACAGAGGAAATAGAAAGAACCATTGTTTAGCTGGGTTTTTTTCTACTTCATGTAAAATGAATATAACACTGCAGACTTTAGGACCCTCAGTGCTACATAATCCCACATATTGGCTTGCTGAACCTGAGCCACAGCTGTTCTGATAACAGACCCTTTGAAACTGCTACAACTTTGAATAAAAGCAATGTTTGCAGTAATGATGTTACATGGATGGTAGATTAATCATTGCTGCACATATTTCTCAAGGTCTTTCTGTGTTACTGTTAAATGAGTAGTGCTTAGTACTCTGAACACCTGAAACTTCACTCCTTTGCACATTTTCAGAACAGTAAAATGAAATGAGGGAATCCCATCACCTATTAGAAAGGGCAGGACTTTACATGCCTTCAACATGTTAATATTTATTATCAAATCCTGTGCGAAAAGCTGGATCCAAGCCCCTCATACCATCATTACACAAAGAAGAAAAGCTCTACAAGCCAAGATTGTAACTTACAAAACAGAACAGGGTTCACAACATACAATTTTAAACTGGAGATGATAATAAACTATTAAAAATGAAAAATTTCTGAGTATACATAAATCCAACTGTATGACCTCTAAGAAATTTAGGCAGCCTGACAGAGAAGATTCAGGTAAAATAACAAATAAGTATTCCCAAACAACTTTTTAATTAAAAAAAAAAAAAGAAAAAATATTAGAGATCACTTGTGTGCAGCTTGAGATCAATGACCACAATGAAATTTTTTTCATTGCCCTACTTAGTGGTCTCAGTATGAATTTTATAGTGTAACACCAAGTCATTCCATCTTTCAATGACATCCATAGGTCTAACCTAACACTACTTTCAGCAAAAGAAGGGAAAATCATGGTGCCTGCCTGTTTTTCAAGCTAATGAAACATGTTTGCTCAGTTCATGGCTGGGGACCAACTGCATTTGTCTGTGAGAAGGTGACAAAGCAGTTGGATTTCCCCTGCACCTCTGGAATGGTTGGGCTTAATGAGCACAGCAAAGCTGCTGCACTAATTTCCCTCTGCATCATTCTTAAAGCAGTTAACTGTTCCTTCTTCAGTGTTCAGTCTATAATTTCTGCAGAGAACTTTCCAGAGCCACCTTGACGTTCAAATAAACTCACTGAAACCAGGAGGCTCAGCCAGAGACAAACAAAATTCCACCTACTTTGTGTCAAGTGCTTCCTATTGTTCAATTCCAGGCCTTCAAAGGCACCAAGCCAATGAAACATTAACACTAGATAAACCATGGCTCAGATTTAGTGCATATGAACATCTCTCAAAATATCTGCCATAATTTATTCATATTTTGTGGTGTATTAGTTAATTTCTGTCCCTTGAGCAAGCATTTAGAAATACAATAAAAAGAAGAACAGTATTAGTGTTTTCTGTCTGTTATAGAATTGCCAAGGCAAAACTATCCAGGACTGAAATAATTTATTCATATTCCTGTTGATGCATCACATACAGTGATCAAATTCCAAGCTATGAGGAAAAATTTTATTCTTATTTAAATCAAAGCTGCAGGGTTGTATCCAGTAGCAGAAGACACTAAACAAGATATTGCTGAAACTGCCTGGCTAAGTCAAGATTTTTATTATGTGTCAGTATTGACTGAAGAAAACAGCAAACCAACTCTGGTGTAAATCAATGAGCTTTTGCTAGGCTTTCACAAAATAAAAGACCTGCTGGATTCAAAAGTAAAATAATCAATTTTCTTCTACTGAACAGGTTGAACATTGCAAGGAATGACTCCATAACCATCCACAGTAATAATAATTTACAAGTACTGAGAAAGAACCAGGTTTTATTTTTAGACCTGAAATATTTAGGTTTTGAAGATATGAACACTGATAAGAGGCAACTGATACAAGGTCCTGATAAATGACCTACCTAGCACCAGGCAAAGCTATTCTGGGTGAAAATTTCAACAGAAAAATCACTGTGAAGAGCCCAAAAGAGTAAGCAGAAGTAAATGGTTGAGAGTATACATATACTGCTTCTAATCATTTGTGGATTTTTGATGGCCAAATATGTTTTGCTTATAAAACGGGAAAGTAAATAACTGGGGGAAAAAAGTATTGGTAGATACCGAAGGAAACAATGATTCTGACCACATAATGAAGATACATGGCTTTTAACCACCTGATTGAGATTACTAAAGTTAAATCTTTTACTAAAATTTACAACAGATTTCCTTCTCTTTCCATCATGATTAATTTGTTATAGAAATTTCAACTACAAAAGTATAATTTAAAATCTTCTATCCTCCTAAAGTTTGGTTTGGGGATTACAGAGAACACACCTTTTTTGAATTATATGAACAGTTGTAATCTTGAAGGACTCCTTGCAGCACAATATTGGTAGTGCTCTCAGGTATCCTAGCTACAAATAATTTTACTTCCTGTTGCTAAAACATCTGGAATGATATCTGTGGTCCTGGCAGAGGACTACATATGTGGTGTCAGGGAAATTTAAGGATTCATGGATCCAGAAATGAGCTGGATAAACCAACAAGAAAGAGGATTTACCAAATTGATATATCAAAAAAAAAAAAAATCACAACTAGTTTTTACTAGGTATTACCTTCAGACACTGCTAAAATGAGGTTTATTTCAGTTAAATGAGGCTTAGCAACGGTGTAAAATGCATTTTACCCTATCAAAACTAACCAGAACCTCTTCCCTTGACAAATAGCTTCTGAAAGGCACCAAACCTCACATAATAATAGGCTAAAAAAAAAAAAAAAACCCACTAAAAATATACTCTGTACCACACACATGCAGCATAACAGCTTGATTTCATCATAACACTTAAATGCAATATTTTCCTGAACAGTATTATATTAATATGATAAAGTGCAGCCAGCCAAAAAATAGCTGAAGAGCTGCAAAGTGATTTCAGAAATTGAAAAGCAATTTCAAATGTTTGGTAAGCATTAACTTGCTCACTGCACCCTATCAAAACCAGCTGCTAGACCATAATTCTAACCTTTTCCCTTTCAAAAATGCAGTGCCTTGAAATACTCTATTAATGAGAAATTAATATGGTAATTGAAAGAGTAAATAGAGTTTTAAAAGAAAGCTCCCACCATCAAAAATCTTCCTCCATTTACATTGGCCTGTTTTACTAAAGGAAAAATATGAAAAGGTGTTCCTATGTAAGATACTTATCTGTGCTGACAACCAACAGATTTAATGAAATTTTAAAGCATTCCTCTGCCCCACGTGGTCAGTGATCTCACTGGACATTGATACATTGATACATTGATATTCCCTTGATACAGCTGTGGCTGATGGACGTAGGGATGCTAAGAGATAGAGGCATGCTCAGAAAATACAGTGCCTGAAATGGGTTTTACAGCTGAATGGCAAGATAAAAGATCCATGTCTTGCCTACATGAAGACGTCTCCCTATAGTCAGTTCACCTAGAGGTGAAAGTGGGATTCCTCTTCAGAAGCTTTCCCCCACCTCAAAGAGCTCAGAGCAGCCACTGCCCTCCCTTGTTTGCACCTCCAGCACCCAGAGGGGCAGAGTGCAGTGTGGGCTCCACATAGCCCTGACCCCAGGCATTCCCAAACTGTGCCTTTTACCTCTCTAGCAAGTACTTCTGCAGCCAGCTGCAGTACTGGAGAGAGCAGGATGCTGGAGGTACATCCCTAGGAATGCTTGGAATATACTCTGGAGAGTTCCTCTCCAGCTTCCCTGTACCCCCCCTTCAGATACTGTGCCAGTAACCATGCGCTGGAAGAGGCTTTCCAGAGAGGGTGTGGAGTGTCCCTCACTGGAGAGATCCCAGAACTCTGGAACTCAGCCCTGTGCCATGTGCTCTGGGGTGATCCTGCTGGAGCAGGGAGGTGGGATAAGATGATCACTGTGCTCCCTTGCAGCCTGACCCTTACTCTGATTCTGTAATTTGCCTCTAACTTTCCCTATCATTCCTTGCAGCAGTGGGACAGAGCTGAAGGCAGAGGTAGCCACTGAGCCTGTACAAACTCACTTTGGCACTAGCACATAATTACAGGCTCTCCAAAGCACTCCAGCATGTCTGTCTATCAGAAATGCACTGTAAGAAAATGAAGCTGACATCGCTTGTAAATCTGCAAACTTCACTACCAAAGATCTCTGCAGTTAACAGATTCATGCACTGCAATCTGAAAGAATAATTGAGCCCATATATAAACAGACAAGAAATTTTTTTAATTATGAAGTAAAAAATGAGAAATTATGTATTATGCATTGTGTTAAAGAAAAGCTACTCTTGCAGTATTCTAGGTGGGATTTCCCCCACAGTCATATGAGAAAAGAAAACTTTCTATGTAACAGTCATAAAAACTTAATAAAATTCAAGTAATAAAGATCAAGAGGATCATATTAATCTTTTGTATAACCTCCTACATAAGCTGTAACTTGGCTCAGAACTGTGCTTCTGAGGTGAATCATCCCCACTTACTACTTTTGAAGCAATCACAGGACAAGCTTAGAGATGAAAAATAGGATGAAACCAAACACAGACATGCCCAGGAATACACCCAATGGGCTCCAACCACTACTGGATATTCATTCCAAGCAATCAAGGAGACACAGGATGAAATATCCCAAGTTACAAGGACAACATCAGTGCCAAGCATTCAGTTTTGTCCCACAGAACCATTTCTCTCAGGTCACATCCTTTATGCATATATACAAAGCACAGCAACAGCACACAATAATTCTTTTTCCAAATACCTTTGTCAAGATATCTGCTACAATAATTTTTTTTTAGAAGTTGTTCCAAACATGTGGAAAGAAAGGCATAAAGAACTAATATTTAACTTCATCAAGGCAATATTTTAATTGTTGAAAAGTTTCTTTTAAAATTATTAAGGTGCATAAATCTATATGACAAGTTAATACCTTACAATTGTGTCCTACAGGTGAGAACAAAAGAAAATTTATTATTGCATTTAATTTATCAAAAGTTTAATAAGAATGTCATTACTTAATCCTCCCTGCCTTATGACTATAAACAATACCCTGCTTCCTTGAGCTTCATTCCTGCCATAGTAAGACCAAAACCAAAGGCATAACTTCAAGAAAT
The DNA here is from genome assembly GCA_013399945.1 of Ploceus nigricollis. Lineage (NCBI taxonomy): Eukaryota > Metazoa > Chordata > Aves > Passeriformes > Ploceidae > Ploceus > Ploceus nigricollis. Next base: position 1,664,288 of record VXBC01001330.1, on the reverse strand, counting down.
AAAACTAATTCTTTTCCACAGTTGCCTAATGGAGTGTGAAAAATCTCTTGAAAGTCTTCAAAGGCTAAAAACATAACTAATATCTACAAGTTCTCAGCAAGTATGCATGGGATGCTTCAGGTTTTCTTGGGATATATTCACATCTCTAATTTAAGTCACACAATTACTCAAAACCAGTATCTCCAAGCAGGGTACCCTCAAAATTCAGTAACACAGTCAGTAAACAAAAACAGCTGCTAGGATGTGTAGCTGCTTCAAAGATGGTAATACAAGCCTTTGTAATGGAGGAAAGCTGTGACATCTTGTTATCAAAAAAACTTTTGCAAAAAAAGGGGGAGAGGGATTTTTCTGTGCATAATTTATTACTAATTTTGAGACAAAGAATACATACATCATTTTCTCCAAGAAACCATGAAAATGTTACTTTCTTAAATTAACAATATACCCACACCTGCTTTATGGCTTTCACGTGAATTTTGCTTAAACGTATTTCACACTTACTGGTCTATTTTTGCAAACATATTGCTCACTTTTGAAACACCTCAGTTTTACTTCAGAAACACACACACATGGCAGTCAGACTAGCACAGGTGAGGCAGCATAAAAGCAAAACAGAGACTCTGTGTGTGTGCATGTATGTATTTTATATATACAAATGTATATGTATACATATATATAAACACTATGCTGGTGTGAAAGCTTTGGACTCTAGTTTTGTGATTTGAGTCAAAATCAGCCAAAGAATTAAGGTGAGTTCCATTTCTCTTGATGATTGTGTGCAAATCTGAAATATTCAGATGTTAAACATGCATGGAAATATTTAGCAAAGCTTTACCATAATAATTAAAAGCAGAGATAAATAAGACTGGTTTTTAGGGGAAAATTAAAAAAACTAAACATTTTTTCCAGTTTGTAGCTCTGGTTTCACATATCCCAGCATAGTGCTTGCTGTGGAACTCAGGGAAAACTCTTCCCTGTGTCTCAATCAGCTTCTCCAGCTTCTCTCCCAGGGATACCCTGTCAAAACCACAGGTTTGGGGCCAATTTACATGCATGGTTTTTTGAGTATAACACAAGTTATCTAGAGCTATCAGTCTAACAGAAATATTTTCTTAAAGTTTTCTAACTTGGGAAACAAAGATCTCATAACATCCTCTAACATCCACAGAAGAACTGAAGCAAAACAATAGGGATCTAGCAAGTCTAGCAATTGCTGAAATCTCCTCATTTATTTTAAATTCAGTGAGTATTAATCAGTATCTTGGACCATTAATCAATATTAATTAAAACAGAATTCAGATCACCTTTAAATTTGTAAAAATCCACATACAATTGATCAAAAGTAATTTTTAACACAGTACCTACTGTGACATTCTTACTGTTTTCTAGAAGACAAAGAAAACTGAAGTCAAAGCTTTCTAAATTCTTATATTTTACAGTGATGCACTTAAGAAAAGCCTACAAACAGGAAACATGTCTGTGGCAGCAAATATCCAAAATTTGCATTGAATGAACTAAGAGATGAAATAATTCACTTTTATCCCTCAGAGCTAGCACTGATAAAAACAGAGTAAATTCCAAGTCCATATTACTCTCATGGAGACAAAGCTTTCATTTCCCTTTCATTTCCACGTTGGTGGTTAAACCATTTTGAGTTTTCCCAGCTCACTCCCAAGCCTTTTCTCTAGTTCAGTACAGACCAGATAGCATCTTGCAAATACTTTCTTTTGTGTCCAGGCCTAAACCACGCCCTGCTGTCCTAATCTGCTCTTGGTGAAACTGCTGGGAATGCAGAGTTTCTTACATATGGATTCCTGCCCTCAGCTCAGCCTGGCACCAGCTATGGTCAAAAAGGTAATAAGAAAGGAGCACTCCCTAAAACCTCAAAATTGTGAATTCTAATATCTGCCATGGCAGGTCATTTCTTTACCTAAGAAGTAAAGAATCTTATATTTTTTTCAGATTTTAGTGAAAGAAAAAAATTGATTTAATAAAGATTTAGGATAAAGAACATAGTGCTAAAAATCTCCTCTATGAAAAAGTTGGTTTACACAAGACCTTTCTTGTTAGAAACTAAAGCCTGTGATATACAACAGGCAGTTGTTTTAAAAACCCTTCTCATCAATTCTGTTTCCTAAATTATTATCCATTAAATTTAGTCCCTGAGTAACAAATGTTTTGAACCTTGAAGAGTTCCTTGGCCCAAGAAATTTAAATAAGTGTGTGTGGCAAATATCCATACTGCCAGAAGCAGCAGGAGGAAGCCATTACTGTTACTTACACAATCTATTCTCACTGAGAATGTTGCCCAATATAATTTACAAAATTTCTGTTGGAAATGCATTAACAGCTGAAAAGAAAGCAGCTTCTAAGGGACAAACAGAAAAAATAAATTAAAAAGCTTGCTTCCAAGCTCCAAATGTTGTTGAATGTCAGCTGCCATCCCTGCAGTCAGCAGTCTATAACCTTGTAAAGCCCAAGGAACACTTTAATTTTAGTGTGCAGATTTCATCTGATTTTGGTTTAAGAAAGTTTTTATGGATTCCATTCAAATAAAGTGACAACTGGTTCAAATGTAAAAGTTTTTCTGTGGGAATTAAGAACACAAAGTGCACAAACTTTTCACACCAATGTATGATGTGTTCATGCACACATCTTTGTACACAGCAGCACAAAGTGCCATTTCCAGGCTGCATTTTATAGTGAAACAGTTTCACTGCCTGTTGCACAGCGCTTCAAATGCTTAGTTAAACTTTTTCATTGTTTCAAAATCTTTAATAGCTATTTGTGTTCTTTACATTTTGAAACAATGGAAAGGATAGAATGCATTTTCTCAGTATAAACACAATGCCTCCCCAATGCTTTTGTAAGCAGATCTCTCTTCTTTTAATTTTTATTGAAAATCCTTTTGGCACAAAAGGTCTGTACTTTGAGAGAATAAATGCCTCAGTCTGCTTTCTGACAGAAAACCTTCAAGAGGGCACTAGAATCAAGAATCACTTCAAGGTGGACCTTATGAGGTTTTCTACTATCTCACCCTTTCTCCCCCCTAATCTCACCCTGCAAAAAGCAGTTAGTGGCTGCTGCTTGCCAACTCACCTTTCTTGGAAATCCAAGGGGCTGGACATTCTCTCACCCTCAACAAGCCCATCAATCTTCTTCTTCAACCAGAAGGATTGTAGCACACAGCAACCTGCTCTAACATGAGAATAAGCCCTGTGTCATGCAAGGTAAGTGTCCTTGTCACTTGTTTTCCTTACAGTCTCTGTGTGGTTGGATCCCCTTGGTGTAACCTCAGGAAAGAAAGGGAATGCACTGTTTTATAAACCTGCAAATCATGTAAACCAGTGGGCACCCTGGTCTGAAAGCTGATGGTCTTGTATTTCACTGTGTGGCACATAGGGTTCTGTACATCACAGCAGAATGAAGCACTCATTACTGACACCAGACTAACGTGACAGATGTGTGGATCATCCAGGGCATGGTTAAGAGCCCACCCATCTATCACAGACAGCAGAATGAGTTACCCCATTTCAGCCTGACTGTTTGCTGCTATCTTTTCAACTTGTCATATCTGCTCAGTTCTGTGCCAGCTGACAAGTACCCCACTAGTTGTGGCTCACACTAAGAAACTGTTCGCATTCTATGAAACAGAAGAGCAACTCCTTTAATGTGGAACAGCTACTACTCTGTGTGCCTGTCTGTCTCTGAGTCAGATATTCAGAGGCTACAGAGGATGTGAAGATTCTGCATTTTATCTCCAGATTGAGTTTGTGTAATTCACAATGTATAGTGCTGGTACAACATTTACTTGGAATTCTGTTTGGAGAAATTCTAATAGGTTAATGGCACACATTTCCAACTTTTTCCACTTTCAAGTTAGTGATGTCTCTTGGTAGCTTTTTATCCTATTTAGGGCAAAATACTGTCAATGACTGCAGTACAAACAGCACATGTGGGTTCAAACTCACCTCATATGCTGAAAGCCTGACAGCTGACAATTGTGAGCTAAAAGAGAGGCAGAGTCAGCATTCCTGTAGTAACCAGCATCTAACAGCCTTTCCCATGAACTTTCCAATCCTCCCTCTTTTACTCCGTAACAACATCCACTCCTCTCTGTGCTAGCTGTACTTTTTTCACAGGGGAAGATGTAGGATTGTCCACAACTCCAGGGATTCCAGTCAACCTTCAGGCAACAAAAAAGACGGATCAAAACAGGGTATCTTGGATTGCCCCACACTACTTGGATTGCCCCATCCCCCATGCAGCTTAAGTCCTGTGTAGTCTTCAATGATCACTGTGAATTTTTATAAAATAACATATATTTTTAGAATAAGATTCCCTAGAACTAGATTTTTACAAGAGAAAGACCCACAGATTATCTGTATGTAGATATTCTGCCAAATACTGTTTAGATACCATTTGGAAGAAATTATTTAGGTAGAGTACACAAGACACGATAGGACAAATCATAGTACAACGGCATGCAGAAAACAAGATAGGGCATAGAAAATGGGAATTTATTCCCAGAAACAAATGAGAACTTCTGCAGGAGTAAAGCTGGCTAGCTCAGTGGTGGCAAGGAGAAAGAAATCCTGTCTTCTTCCACAACTGCAATAGAACACAGCTTTGCTACACACTTCACTGGGAACCTCTTCTTGTAAGAGCTTCCAACTACTTTGAAAACCAGTCCTTTGGCCCCTACCAGCCATCAGTGTAAGTCTGCATTGTTCACAAGGGTCTGGCTTGAGCAGCTCTGTAGAAACAAGGACCCAACTGAGTGAACGAAAGCCCCTCAGCTCCCATTGATTCAAGGAGAGGTGAGGGAATCCTTACTGTGGAAGAGGCATTTAGAATGCCTGAACCTCTCGTTCTGACTGCACCCAGAACTGCAGCTCTGGTTTCGACAGGTAATAATTAACCAGTGCTGCTGGTCTCATTTGTATGAGCCAAGGTCTCAGAATCTGGCCTTACACCTGGTAGAAATCATCTGCCAGGTATTTCATGCATGACAGAAAATGAGAAGGCCTGACTTACAGCACTGTAGTGAGTTACTCCTGTAAACAGCATAAGCACATGCAGATTCTACAGCCAAAGTGTTTAAGGGGAGCTCTTGGTAAACCTGGGAGAACACCACTAATATGGGCTATCCAGACACTGTTTCTAGGAGTCATTGACAAGGACTGTATTTCTTTGTGTAGCCTTGCACTTTTAACAAGAGCAGAAGCCAATGTCAGCAGAAAAGGTGTTCCTAGGAAGTCTTATAACTAAACCTTTCTAAAGCTCTTGAGCTTTCAAGACTAAAATACAATCAAGAGTGCAGAAAAAACAAGGACTTAGCATTAATTTAGATGCTCAAATTAAATCCTTGAAGTTGTTCCCAATATTTCAGTCAATTTGTTAGGACCATAACCATTTTGTGAATCCCTGTTTCACAGCCTAAGGATCAAAACCAACCATCTACCTCCTTTGAACAAATGACTTAGCAGCTGTACAACTAAATACACACATAAATAAAGCAAAGAATTTATGCAGTAAGGTGTGGCAGACCCTATACATAGAAGATTATTCATTTAATGGATTGGAAAACAGAGCAGCAAATAGGCTATTCTACATTAATAGTCAGAACAAACTTGGAGCCCTATGCAATAAATACATTTTTCATTCACCTAAGTGACTGCAGCTAACTGGAGTGTAGAGACCAGAAGACAGTCCATCCTCAGCTCAGTGATCTCACTGCCAAAATATGAGCCTTTGATTACTAAATTTACTATTTCATACCTCCAAGATCTGTTTTCTGCAAAATAACTCCTAGCCAACTTCACTGACCCAAATCCCATTTGCAACTAAACATCTTTAGTAATAGCATGGTATGTTCACATTTTACTGCAGTAAAAAACAAGCAAACAAAACCCCATATGAATCCTTTAGGGTACTGCTCACCAATTTAAAAGTCGCATATTGAATTTCTTAAAACCTTAGCAATCTGCAGTATAAAAGCACATTTTATGTTAGTAGATAATTTAGCATCCATAATCTAATTAAATGAAGTGAGTGACAACTGTATTCTCTACATAAATGATATCTCAGTAACAGATAATGTACATGCTTAAGAGACTGGAACCCCATCAAAAAAGTTGTTACAAACACTTGCCCTTATCATAAATCCAACTAACATTATGGGCTAAATTCTGCTTTCCTACTGACATCACACCACCAGGAAACTACCCTGCAGGGGAAGAATTGCTCATATGAGTGAAGTTTTGTGAGACTGAACTGCTGGATTATGATTGCTTAGGTGACAAACAAACAAATATATTTTCAGTCTTACATAGAGAACCATGGCTACACAAAAAACTTAAATTAATCTTCAACTACACAGTAGAAGTCATTTCAAAAATACAGAGCAGTTACAGAAGTACTTCATGCTGGTTGCAGATGCTCTCAGAGAAAAAAGATCTGTGAACTGTAAAAAAAATCTAATAACTGTCTCCATTACTTAAAATCAATTCAAAACATTATAATTTTAAACACTAATCTAGGAGACAATCTAGGACTTACCACAATGGAAAAACAAAAAGCTACGATGACCTTTTCCACATTTAACATTATAGTCATTTTATTACAAATACAACCAATTTTGGAAAATGGAAAAATAAAAAAAAAGAAGGAAAATATTCTGTGTTAATTCTGGATGTTTCCATAATGCATGGGAATACAACAGGTGAGAGGTTAACCCAGCACTCTGCCCTCAGAGGACACTGCAGGTCTGCACTCAGAGCAGGCGCTCTGCTGGCCCTGGGCAGGGCTTGCCCTCTTTAAAGGGTTCCTGGGGAGCTCTCTCCTGCCCACCCTCTCTCAGGGCAGAGGGAGGGGCAGCCGTGCTGGCAGCACCATGGCACCCTGTCTGCAGCCAGACAGGGCTGGGGGCCCTTGCTGCAGCGTGGGGCACCTGTGTGCCCTGAACTTCCCTGTGCTCCGCTGCTGCTGCTGCTGCTGCTGCTGTGCAGCCACACCACCGATGAGAAAACAGCTCAGCAAAATCAATGCCTTTAAATTATAACTTTATGCACTGCATATACAAAATCACTGCCACATCAGGAATACTTTTGCATTGACTAAAAATCAGTCTTTCTGATTCTTCCACTCCTTAAGCATTTGCAAAAAAAAGAAAAAAAAATTGCATCTTTTCCCCAGCCTCCAGCTGCATCTGGTTGCTTTGTTCAGGCTTTCTTCAGGTTTCCTTCTCCAGAGACTAGTTTTATCTAAAAGGTCAATTCATTCAGCAGGGCACCAAGCAGAATTGAATATAATTATCCCAATCTGTACTGTGTAGAATTCATGCTTGAATTCATTCAAAAAATAGCAAGCAGTATAATTAACTCAGAGCCCAACCAAATCTATTGAGAATGCCTCAGGTATCATACAGTCCCACTTACAATAGAACATTTTCATTTAAGGACATTGTACATATTAACCCTAGTCAGCATCCAATTACTCGGAATAAGTGAATTCTCTGTTTCAGGAATGTAATTTGAAAATGTTGTCATGCAATCTGAGGTAAAAGGTCTTTTTTCATTAATCTAGCTCTCATTAAACTGGAAGCCTGTAGGTTATTTCAAATCCATTAGATTTAAATACAGGTGATTACAATTCTATTGCACATAACAGAAAAGTCTTTTAGGAAATATTGTGTAGTTGATGAGTTTGTGAATTGCCTCACAGTTTTTAAAAAAAATTATCTGACCAGGAAATCCATGGCTATTGTTAATCTGACAATTACATTTACGACAAAATTAAATTAATTTTTATATGCAGATGACTTCAAGATAGCCAGAACACTTCAGATGGCGTGGAGCTCCAAAGCATCCCAATATTTTCATGCAAACTCTTCATCTCCTTTAAATGTAGCAAGTTGTGATATGAGATTTTTTAGGATTTTGTACATGATCTCAAACAGAAACATGATAAATTTTTTATGTAGTGGTCTAGCAAATCAAGCTCTTGGTTTAGTTTAACATGAGAAATCTGAACTCCGAAGGATCTCAAACTTGCATGAGAGGGCCCTTACAAATAAATTTCATAAGAGATAATCTTTTCAGCTCAAAACACACCACGCACTGCATCACCTTAGATAGCAAGCTGCATAATTTCCCCAAAGTCCCAGACACTCAGCTTTTGACTTACTTTGTTCTATTCTTTTCTGTCTCTGTTTGTATCCTGTTATTATGAAAAGATTTTTAAAAGAATATTTAGCCAACTCCCTTTCTCTAGAAAGACCTGGCTGTTCAGTGCTGAGCATGTGCAGCCTCCTACAGGTGTGGAGCCACAGCTCTCCCAGCAGCTCTGGCTCAGAACCAGAAACATTTCTCTGAATTCTCCCAGCAGCTTCCAGCTTGTACCACTATTCCAGACCTTCAGCAGAAAAACAGAGTTTTCCTACTAGAGTTTTCCCCTCCTTGGATTCACTGCTCCTCTGCATGTTTGGTTTGCAGGCCTACATAGCCTACCTTGATAAAACAGTGGCACAGCCCTTCTCTCCTGAGTGCCCCCACTACCATCCTTACTGCCAGTGCTCTCATCATCTACTGCTTAGGACTCAGCTGTGTTATAAATCACAGTGGCTGTCACCTTCTGGTGTGGCACTACAACACTTCTGTCATAGGCACCATCAGAAGTAAGTCTGAAACTTGGAGCCAGACTAAATTACACAGACAGCGAGGGAGCAGTATTTTAGAGAATTTATACTTTTAAAAAGAAGACAGATGTGTCCCCACTGTGATCCACACAGGCCCTGTAAAGCTCTCAGCTATGTTTTGTTTCACATGAGCCTGCTGATGAGGGGGATTGATGGGTGCTGGAGAGCCCTCTTCCTGCACATGCACACAGATATTGCATGTGCATACAACTGACTCCAGCCACCAACTCAAACGGCTTTCAACACTGAATCTGTGCTATCCCACTGTCTGCCCAACATGCATAAGCAATCATACATTGACCAGATCTTTCTAATTCTTACAAAGGGTGAAAAAAAATTCAAAATACTTCAATATTTCAAAAGATGCTCAGGAGACTTGCAAAATAATGTATGAGATGTTTGTTATTAAAAGACATTTTAAATCAGAAATTGAAAAGTACGTAAAAGAAAGTAAATGCAGTGAGTCAGAAGTGTGATTCAGCAACAAGAACTTAAATAGAAAATGAAAAGCAAGTCTGGTGTAACTTAAAAAAAAAAAAAAAAAAAAAGAGGGACAAACAAAAAGGATATCAATGGATGCAGACAAATAAATCAAGTGAAGTCCAGGCCCAAATAAAGCCAAGATTTTACCCAAAGCTGTGCTAAACATGGAAAGAAATTAAGACCACAGCCAGCTGGCTATTTCAGACAAGACAGTATTGTAGAAGTTCCAGCAGAACCAAGGACAGAGTGAGACAAAAACCTACCAGCTGCTCTCTGGTCCCTCCCATATCTGAGCCTCTCTCAAATGCCTGTGCTGCTGCTTTTGATTGTGATACTTTCAAACCTCAGTATCACCCTGTATTTCCACACTGCAGCAAACTGTCCAAGGAATAGACTCTACAATAAAGTTGCAGAGAGATGCCCCAGCATTTTCCATAAGTGACATTAGTGGGATAGAATTAACTTGTGTGAACTACCAGAAAAACCCTACAGACCAGAAGCTTGGAAAATATATAGTAAGGGACAAGAAAGAGTAGGAACAAAGCAAGGCTGCAGGAGAACTCTACGCCAAACCTTCTCTGGGACCTCACCTGAACTAAATATATCATTGGTGCTCAAATACACTCAACATTTCAGAAATATTTCCTTAATTATTTTCTTTGTGTTTTGACATTTTGTTATCAGTTCTTTTTTTTTCTAGTGTTACACACACACACCTGAAACTGAAATACTTTTTCTCTCCAAATAGAAATGCAGATTTTTTATCATAGAATGGCATAGGTTGAAAGGCACCATCTAATTCAACCCCTAGATTCTCAGAGACCCAACCAGACTCTTTTTTAGGTCTACTCATCACATTATACCAGGACATAACAACATTCCAGCCCTGACTGTCCTTTCTGTGCTGCATGTAAGCATGCGTTAAAAAGACTTTGTCCCTGAATGCCAGGAGAAAGAGCTGATTTTATTCTTTAAATCAGAGGAAACATGAAATAATTTTTGAGCTACTCCTTGCAATGTACTATCTAGAGGAATCCCCTATGTTGTCTTGCTCAAAAGTACTGAACTCTGTAAGATAACATTATAATGAACACTGAGTTTAACAAGTTAGTGTCACAGTTGAGATGGCCATGACACACAGAGCATCATCACACAATTTCAGAAAGCTTCAACCCATACAGAGTAACACCATCACAAGGCTTCAGGTGTCTGCCCATACATTATGCAACCTCAGAAGGCTTCAAAGGCCTGCTCCTCTTGTTCTTTAGCCCACCTTTTATACCCTCAGGTTCATGGTATGCACCTGTGTGCCTCTGTTCCCTTTGGTGGTTGGTCAGTGCCCCTGGGCACTCCATGGCTCATTGCTGTCAATGCTGCTCACCTGCTGCTCACAGCTGTACCCACTGGGGATGAGGCTCGGCCCAGCCCCACTCCCAATCACCACAAACTGTGCCTACAAGTTAGGACTAGGTAATAAACATGGGTCAGCCTTATTTATTATGCTGATCAGTAAACACTAAAATTAAAATCCTTTAACTCCCAGACTGTTACCTCACAGTCTGGTTGATTTAATCTAATAAGGACAGATATCAGCTGATACTGTGTCTGTTTGAGAAAGTACTCACATAGCTGGCTCTACTACCAACTTTTTGCTTTTTAAAGTCACTTATCTTTGAGATATATAGAATTACAAATAATCCTCATTACATACCATAAGAATAAAAAAAAAATCAGAATTCAAGTATTTAAAAATATCTTATACATCTACAAATAGACTTATATTTTGATCACTAAGTTGATAATACAAAAATACAAAGCATATAACCTGTGTGACTATCTATAGATCAAACATTTACACTTCATGTATGTTTCTTTGCTTACAAATGCAGGCATTTTGTTGTTTCTTGACAAGTGAATAATTACCTCTCATTAAAAGTTACTACTCAACTGAAACCGCAACCTCTCTCTCCAAAACACCACAGTTTTAGCAGCTCTTCCTGGCTTGAAGGTCCAAGGAGGATATCAGCCAGACATGACTGATGGCATGTTAATCACACATGCTGCCCTGCCAAGAGCTTGTTCCTACACTGGCAGTGCAAGAGAACCATCTATGTGTCACCTACACGAAAGGGAGATGTGAGACCCTTCAGGATTTGGTGTCCCTTTGGAACCACTGGGTCTGCAGGTGGCACACAGGTGTGTGCAGTGAGTTCTGCAGTGAACATCCACAGGAAGAGTCAAGTGTACAGGAGGAGGCCAGGAAAACCTACTTTAACTGCATCAGGCACTGTTCAGCTCATCCTTTGATATTCTGTGTGCACACAGCCTCCATTCTGCCTCCCTCTCACAAGTGCTAATGAGATAACATCGGGCAATCTGCACAGGACTGACCTGCTTCCACACCATTTTGTGTGCCGACTCAAGTTACTTTTTTGTTAAATTGCTGCTTTTTACAACTGCTCACCTGTGTGAACTAAGAGCTTAGTATTCCAGGCAGATACTCCAAGCAGTGCTCCTCCACTGAGCTCAAGGATTTTCTCTCACATGTGCATTGCCCACTGGAACATTCATTCATTTTAACAGATCCTCCTGATGTGTTTTGTAATGTCCCAAAGTTTGACGTGCCAGGAGTTCAAAAACTGAGTATGACCAAAGGTCTTCAGGAGGGACAGAAGACCTTCAGAGAAATGTGCATTGAGGTCTTACACCCACTTCGAGGCAGTTCCTGCAGGAAGAGAGAAGCATGTAACAATAAACTATCAAAAGAGTCTTGCACTTGTGCAAAGAGAGAACTGCTATTTAGTTTCAGAAAGATGAGCACAAGGTAACTCTTCACACAAAGAGGATTCAGAGAATGTACTAAAAACTATTAAAAGAAAGGAAGATTGTAAACTGACCTCATGGAGTTATGGAACAGTGTTGAATTCAGAAGATTAGAGGTTGGGTAGTAGAATACCTCACATCAAAGCTGTGTGTATTTTTATCACTTTATACATGCATTTACTTGCTAAATTTTTGCAACACTAAATTTTTAATTTTTAATATTTAACATTTTTAATATTATGGAGAACAGAAAGCATGCCTGAAAAATGCCAAGAATAACCAAAGAGAGATAGTCAAGGATGCATTATTCTTTCATCTTCCACTTAGCTAGCATCTGTAAGTATTGAAAATGCACATCCCACAAATGTTTTATTTTATTTGCAAAAAAATAGCCAAAATGATTCAACAGTAATCCAAATTCCTTCAGAAGAACAGGAAGACCATGACTCAGGTCTACCCACTGGAAGCAGGGTGCCACAGAAGTGAATCAAAGGTTTGTTGTACATGAAGCTGACACCATGCATGAGCTCACCATTATGTCATCCCAAAAAGCAGCACTCCTGGGTACTGCTGCCTTTCAGACAGAGCAATGACATCCAGTCAAAGTGATCTTGGAGCAACAGGGACTCAGCTTACCAGCTGATTGCCTCAAAAGCTGTGCCAAGGGTTAACACATGGAAGACACACACTGTGAAGCTCTTCTTCTTCTATCGAATATTAACTAGGTGTAGGGAAAAAAGCACTGTTTTTCAAAAAGGTACCAGTTTCCAGATAAGTTCTGAAAGTTTTCTATAACGTTGATTTTATTTTGCACAAGGGGAAAATAAAAAAGTCAGATGGACAGCTTGAGATTTTTTAGGCTGAGACAAGTTTCAGAGGTCAGATGATTAATGCCTATTTTGTTTGCTCAAGACGAGGCCACAAAATTATCAGCATTCCTTAAAATGAGCTATTCTGGCTTAGCTCTGAGGTGTCTACCTGAAGTCTCCAGGATAGTTTTTACACATGCACACACACAATTCCAATGGCATCTCTTTTGTTCAAAAAGAAAGCTTTGATTGCAATTCTAGTAGACAACAGGCAACTTAATCAAATTACATTTCTATAAATTACTCTTCAGTCTCACAGACTCCCTACCATGGTAGATAGCTACTCTTTGAATCCCTATATTCTGTGACTATTTTGAAAAGTTTGTTAAAAACATTTATTGCACTTGTACTCAGAAGCAAACAACAGTATACGATGTCTGTGGCTATTCTGCAAATAAAGTGCACAAGAAGAGAAATCAAATTAATAAAATCAATATTATTCTTCTTTTGCAATTGATGAAAAAAGAGGTTTTGGTGGTCCAGAAATAATAGCTTTATAATTAAGAATTTGCAAACCTTGTACAAAAAAGGAGACTGTCAACATGAGCTGCTCAGTATAGTGCATTTTAGAGCAATTTCTCCCCACACCAAAAGAACAATTCCTTTTAAGGAAAGAGGATCAATTTTTCAGGTGTGGGTAACTCTTAAAGGAAACAAAGAAAAGTTTTGTTTTCTTTATATTTCAAAAGACCTCTAGAGACCAAAATATACAAACTCAAACATATCTAAGCCAGACAGTGAAAGCCTGAGGTTTGATTACAGTGTATTACTCTCACACAGGTTTAAATTATCTGAAGAGGACAAACAAGGAAGAAGAGTTCTTACCACTGATGGAATGAAGGGTCTTTTCTTTAACAAAGTAACAGGAGATATCGCCTTTCCCTGAGAAGGAGTCATTCACTATAAGCACAATGTGTTATTATTGTGATTTTTAATTGAAATGTAAATTCTGGGAACACTCTGACCTAATTTACTCCCAGAAAAAGAGGGCAAAATTCTCATTTTCAAAGCACTATGTAGTCACTTCGCTGTTATCACTGAGTCTTGGTCAATGGTCTGGGCTTCTACCACTCTGCAAAGCTGACAGTATTTCACAACACTCAGCTACGGCATCTTCACACAGCACTGTTGATTGTTACAGCAAATAACTCCATCTGATTTACTTCTTTGACAAAACATTTTTAAGAAATAGTTTTAAAAGGGTTCTGAAATGACCAGGCTCTGTGGGCAGGATGCTGAATGCACTGACAGCACCATCAGACTGCAGCAAAGCCTCCCTGGGAGTGGGATCTCTCCTGCAAACCTCCTCACTCTCAAGAGCTTAAATCAAATCAGAGCTGTTGTTTGCACTCAAAATAAGTAAATCAGAGTAATATGGTAGGAATCTGGATTGCTGAAAAATTAAACATAGCCTAAGTGAGCCCCAACAACCACTACGTGAAAGACATCTTGAAAAAGTCAACAGCTTGTTCCCAACATCCAGGTTTACATGAAATCTAAACTTCTAGCTGATATAAATGGTAGAAGAAAAGCCTGACTTATCCAAACTTCTCATCCTTTCTGTGTATTTTCAGATATACAGCAAAAATCATAATATTAACTGTGAACAACAGTCACATTACAATGTACTTATATCCTAACAGGGATAATTATTAGAGCAAGATTACATAAGAAGTCCAGCACTTTCTGCAGAAAGCTGAGGTGAAAATGCAATTTGACAAAAAGGAATAAAATAATTCTGGCAGCAGGAAGATCATTTAGAAGGATAATAATAATAATAGTAACAAAAAAAAAGAGAAAGGATTACTAATCTTGAAAATCCTAAGGCAGGAATTAAACACTATAATCAAATTGTTTTTGCAACCATTTAGCATCTCATTTTCTTGCTGTGCAAGCTGAAGAACCACTTGAGACAGGCCATCTTGGAGAGTAACAAAGTGCACCAATAACTAACATGGGATGAAAAGAATATTGATAGCCTGTGACAAGCAGCTTCCTGAGAAATGTTTCTTAGTCAAATAGCAGCAATCATTAAATATATGAGGGTCAGACAATTTAATCTGCTCTTTTTATATGGATTAGTTTAGCAAAGTAACAGAAGAGACAATTAATGCCTCCATTGCTTTTCATGCCATGACACTAGCCCATCATTTTTAAAACAAATACTTGAAAGATTATTTCCTACACTACTGAATATGGCCACACTCATTTTAGCAACTATTAACAGCACTGATAAGGACTGACTTTATTATGAGGCACAATTACACATTCCAGAAAATCATTACGGTAAAAGCACAGACTATCTTTTAAACAAACAGATAACTAAATATTTTACATAAAGATTTAAACTCCTATACTTTCCAAACTGAAACCATAATCCTGGAGAGGCTCCACTTCTCTGTGCCATTACAGATTTTGTCATACAATCAGATTTATGTCTAGGGACAGAACACAGGTATCAGTGAAACACATACAATACTTGAATGAAACATGCTTACTGTTCAAGCGTGAAGAAAATACACATAAAAATTCAGAGCAGGAGGCAAAGAAAAATAATCATTACAGTCTATAGAAAACTCTTGTAGACTGAAAAAAATAAGTGTAACCTGGTTGGGAAAAAAACATATCTCATTCTACAACTTAGTAAAGAACTACACACAACTAAAAGAAAGCCAGTTTAAATCCACTATTTAGAAAGTCAGAGCACTGGTCCACAAAGAATAACTAAGTGAAACCCTAGAAAAATTTCTAACAGATAAAGTATTATTTCAATTTAGCCAAGATCTCAGGGTAAGCTCCTCATGGAAAGTGTTATAAGTCATTTTAAGGCCAGCCATAAAGCTGACCAGCTGTCCAAGGCCGCCAGGCACCCACCAGCAGCCACACAATCTGATCCAAGGTTGCATTTCCAAGCTGCACTGATACAGAAAGTCTTGCCAGTGTTACTGGGTTTTCCAGGATCTCCTCAGGTAGCTGTTCCTACAGGACACAGCACTTGCACATACACAGATCTTTCAGTACTTTGCTTTTCTCAGGTGTTTCCCTCTTGGCCCTTTCTGACAGTTGTTTGACAGATGATACAAATTGCCTGACACAGATTTTAAAGTCAGATATTTAAGAAAACGAATTACAGCTGATGTCTTTGGCATAATGCTTTGTGACACAGATAGTTAGGGAGAGTGACACAGCTGGAAAATAATGTAAGTTGAAAGCGCTTGTAACAGCTCAGGATTCAAGGTGACTTTGTGCTATAAATCACTACTTTTATAATTGTTTTGAGATACACTTTCTGGATGAGATACAAAGCCCAGGAGATTCAACAGGTCTGTTTCCAACTGAATTCTCTGTCATTTTTATCAAGCCTAGTGAAACTGCAATTCCAAGTCAAAGCATGCTCATCAAAGCTTATACAGAATCAGATTTCACAATTAGTCTTTCAAACTTCACTCCTTTATCATTGGTTGCTGAGTGTATATTTCCACCTCTTTTGTCTTTAAAGATGAAAAAATGTTATTTGAATAGAGAGGAAGAGACATCACACACATTTCCACTTCTTTGCATACTCACATAAAGAACTAGCATGCTGAGCTAAATAAAATTCCTGATACTTTTTCTCCTGGTTTGTTCAATAGTGCAGTAGGACAAGAGAGGAAATCAAGTGCATGCCCTTGATGTTATTCAGGTTGGCAGCAACTGACCTGGTGCTATTATTCTGGAAGCTTTCTTGTGCTGGCTATACATTGCCCCAAAGACATTGGTCACCCACAGCAAAGATGAAAGCACAGGTCCTCTAACTTCAGTTTCACTGGTGGAACAAAGCAGAAACAACAAAATACCACCTCCACCTCCAAAACCTACCACCACCACCAGCCTGCACTCAAAACAATCCCCAAAAACAAATCACTCTGAAGACTGAGTTTAATACAAAGGAAAATGAGGCCAAAGAGCACTCAAGAAATAAGTAGGTGGCAATAGTGAACTTGACTTTTTTTTTTTTTGACAGGCAGTTTTAACTTTATCTTTCAAAGTTTTCAACTAGCAGTTAGAAGAGAGACACAGAAAGCAGCACCAGACTCGTTCTATGATACTTTGGCAACACATTGGTGCACAGACGCTGCTGACACCCAGGGCATATCTTTTATTCAGATCAAATTAATTCTAAAAGGTGAATCTTGGAAGAATATGCAACTCAGTCTAAATGAGGTTTTTGAGACAACTGATACATTGTGTGTTTCATATATAGAAGGGAGCTGGGGTACAAAACATAGATCCTCATGGCCGTCTGAAGGTTTCAAACTTCTGAACAAGAAGAATTGGAAATTTATTTTTCCAATCTTACAATGCCATTAGCTGAAAATAAGCATAGAGTGCTATCACATACAGGAAGGAGTAACAAAATCTGGCCCTGTGGTGCTGTGCAACAACTCAGTAAATCTGGCCCTACTTAAGTTTCAGTGGCCACCAACAGTGTGAAGTATTGCTCAGTGGGAGAAAACAAGGCAAATCCAGTCCAGAGTAACCCACCCATTTTAATTAAAAAACAAGAATGGAATTAAAGGTTGCTTTAGGCAATAATGGTAAAGTTGAATTAACATCAATATGGGAATCTTCCATTTATCATCCTGGAACAATCAGATTTGAGCATATTTATTCTTTCTAAACATGTCTAAATTCAACAGTCTTAAATAAATACGAAGAACAGAAAGTTTCATGTTGGGTGACTAAAATGGCCTGGTTCAGCTCAGTTGCACAACAAGCTATTCATTGATTTGGGGCAGAGAGACTTCACCCAGGAGCTCAGACTGCCTCAAACACCATCCAGTGGTTCATGGAGTTATTACAGGACAGCCCTTGCTCCTTCTGCATTACTCTCCCTTTGCAGGAGAAGTAGTTACAAGTATTTCAGAAAACTGGACACACAGGAAGGCAACTCTACCTCAGCCAAAGGGGAAAACAGCTAAAATAGAAACCTGAAGATATTGGGATGTAAAAACAGGTAAGAGAAAAAACAAACCCCAGAAACTACAGCTGCCATTTTATAGAGGACTTGCAATAAATGACCTTCAACAACCTGAGCTAATAAATCAGTCTTTACAATGACATAATAAAAGTGGCTTCTGTGGCACAACCATGATCACTGCACTTATTGGAGCATGAAATTCATATTTTAAAATTACATACCATGTAATTCACATGCTCTTTGCATTTTATGCTGCATGTCCCTCCGAGAGGAATGTTCAGCACCACTCCATCTGCCTTTGCAAAAGCCCAGCTCTTCCCCATGAATCCCAGCCAGGCTCACACATCCTACACATGCTGAAAGACAAGATTAAGCAGCCCTAATGAAAAGGAAGAAGGCAGCATAGTTGCTCTGTTAAGAAACAGACAAGTTGTTGATTTCTTTCTAGACAATCACTTTTTTTTCCAAATGATGATTTGGAGAAAAGATTCCTAGGAATTACAATGTCATTTACTGTCCTACTGTTATGTAGTCACACAAGAGACACTGTTCTTTGCCTCCCTTCTCTGCCATTGCAAAGAGCCTTGTTGTGCTATCAGACTTCCATATGACATTTTACAACCATATTACTTGAGTACATTGCTGTACTTTACAGAAAACTGAAAAGAAAAACAAATTGGTTTGTAAGACAGCACCCTAAAACCTCTGGGTTTTTTTGACTTCAGCCTAATTTCTGAAACATTCATGCAATTGTCTGTCACACATTTAACATTGCTTCTACCCCTACACTTCCAAAGATCAAAAGACTTCACTTAGAAGGGCCCTCTGTAGATCAGGTGCAAACACCTGCTCCACTCAAGGCACACAAAGCATCCAATACAGATACATATTTTGGCTCAGGTTCTCAGTTACATCTGACTTCAGTGAAGATGTCTTAATTTACATCTTACTGCACACTTGGTCCTTTTCACAAGTCACTATAATTCCCTTGGCAGGAAGTTATGGACATTATTTAAACACATAGAAAACTGAGGCAGAGAATTGAAATACATCTCTGTTTATCACCATTAAGATCTCAAGCACTTAGGTGAGATGTTCTCATCAAATAAGCATCACTACACCGTTATTCCTAACATATATTAGGCAGGGTACTAGTCTAATTAATTCACTTAATTTAATATGTTAGAAAAAGTTATTTCAAAATTTGAGAGGTGCATTTCCAAACAAAAAACTGTGGTGTTTTCTAACTGTATTTGTATTTCACCATCTTGGTCCTGGAATATTCTGACAGCTGTAAAATAAATAATTTAATTAATTATTAAAAGAAAGGGCAGCATATTATTCTAGGTCCTTAAATCATCAGAATTGTTGCTAAAGAAGAGAAACCAGAAATATAAGAACCCAAGAAACAAACAAGCTCTATAAAAAGAATTCCTACCTATAAGGCTCTTACCTGCCAGGATCTCACACATTCATGGCAGCTGCCCCTGCACAGGAAGCATGCCAGTGACCCTAATGGGAATGCTTATCTTAGCAAAATGACCTCGTACCCAGTGGAGGCTTAGAAACAGCCAACACAGCTCATGAGATCCAAGGAGCCTGACAGAACAGGGTTATGTCAACACAATTGTCTTGAATTTAATGCACCATAATTCACATGCTGGAAAGTCTTCATGGGATAAATTGTATTTTTAAGGGTATTCTTTTGCTTACATGTATGCACTCACAGGGGGAAAAGGGTGTGAATCCAAGTACTAAGAAGTGTTCTGCAGTGAACAGTTGTGCTGCTAACAGGGACCTGAGGGGGCTCCTGTGTGTAGGGCTGTGAGGAGAGAGGTGCAGAGGAGAGGATCCTCACAGCCACACCCTGAGGGCTGGCACACGGCAGGGCAGTGTTTGGGTACCCTGCACAGTACCAGAGGTATCCTCACATCCCATCTGCCCAGCCACACTGGGCTCTGCCATGGCAAAGGAGAGGGTGCCAGAACTACCCAAAAGGAACACCAGGAAATAATAAAAAGTTTTGTTTCAAAGCCAGGTGACAGCTTAACCTTTGCAAGAGGAGAGAAAAAAAGAAGCACAAGTAATTCAATAAATAGAGAGTTATATCCTTTCCTTTTATATCAACAATACTTGACAGCAGATAACTTCTCCATTCCCCACACCTCAGAATGGGTAAGAGTAGTAGATAAGAACATTGGGTTATTCACATCTCAAATTGCAACAAAGTAATCAGTTACACCATCAACACCAATAAACTAGTCAGCTGCACTGAAGTGAAATATTCCATTGGAGCAAATACATACGTCTAACAGCTGGTAAGTCATACTGCTAGCAGCTTCAGGAAGAAATCATTGCATTGTTTGTTTACATTTTAGTTGATTTCTAAGCCTTCAGCAATATGATTTTTTAAATGAGAATATATTATACAAAGGTTACTTAGTTTCAAATTACCATTATCCTACATGAATGTGATGCTAAAGTGCAGTTTCCTCTGCTGCTATAAGTTATCTATAAGCATTTAGGCACTATTCCACTTTATTCACCCACTTCCATGGTTCCTAAATCTACTGGGTATGCTTTCAGGTTAGGAGTATGAAAATCCTACTCAGTATGGTTGAAAACATGAGTGTAAATGGGTGATTCTTCATTGGTACAAATACTTTATGTAATTCAATAGGATTGTTTCATGTGCTTCACAGGTTAGTAACATTTTCTTCACACAGACAACAGTATAAATGCTTTGGTGTTTAGTTCAGTAGCCTAAACAATCCCTTTCTACACTAAAAAATCTTGCAACAATTCATTAAAAAAGCTGAAATAAACATAAGATACTAGGAAATCCTCATGGCTAATGACTGACGTACTTCACTGAACACAGTGGCTTTTGCTAGTGCAAGAGCAAGTCATATGAAACATATTTAAATAGTGCAACAGAACCTGCATGAGATGAGCAAGAGACATTTGACTTGACATTTGTCAAGTCCCTCTCAAGTCCAAATGAGTACAGCCCATTGGTGATACACTATAAACACTTCCATATTCCAGATTTCACATTTATGTACTAGTGACCTACACTGCAAAACAGCATAGCAAGAGTGAGGAATCCACCATCAGGACTCCTGTATTTCACTGAGCTCCAGAAAGGAGTCTGACTACTTTCATAATTGTATTGAGGAATCAGGTGTTGCAGCCACTGAGACATGAGTCTTGTCTTGCTTACATCTGGTTTAAACCAGCACAAATAAGAGAGGAATCAGGGCCTGGATTCCCTTCTTATTTCTGTGGCCAAGTCACAGCTGAACTTAGGCAAACTGCTTAACTAATCCTTACTAGCCAAGTCCCTTACTTTACTGAGGAGCTAAAATTGTATTTATCTACTTTAAGGGAACTAGTGTTGTCCAATACTTACAGTTCTAGAATATTTTGAGAGCCCTAAATAAATGCAATATCACCCCCTTTTGTCTTGAGCAGCAAGCCAATGTGTAGGGAAGTCTCCATTAGGAGAAACTGATGATAAAGTCTGCTCCTTCTCTGGCACCAACAAAATGATGTTTCCCTGAAAATAAGAGGAATTAGACAGCTGGAGACGGTTTCTTTTCTCTTAATTCTAAGCTTTCTTTTCTCAGCATTCAACTTAAAACACTTTGACACTTCTCTCAAGTAAAGCTTACTAATGTTCATGTGGTTCTGACTGATGTTTTTTTACTTTTTCCTTTCTCCCTACAAGCTGTTTTTGCTGCATCATTCCATCAAACACTTGTGCTAAAGGCTGTACAAAGCCCCTCAGTCTGCACACCGGGGAGGCCTCACGTGTGTCTTTGTTTTGGGCAGTGTCACATGTGGGTGCCTTGGGGGAGGCTCCCGGTGTTTCAGGTACCTGGCTCAATAAAGGGCCTTAATGACTTCTCACTTTCTGAAACGGGGGCACTGCCAAAGGCCTCAGTTTCAACCTACTGCAGCATTATCAGCAACACAATCAATTACTAATCATAGCTACACAAAGGCAAACATTTCCTGGATATTCTTAACTGAGTCTTTAATTGCCTTTTTTCCTCCTTTATAGACACTTTGTGTGTTCTGAATCCTACACTGATGTTCCCAGAAGTTCTCATCCTGAGTTACATCCAGTATGGTAAAGCCAGCTGAAAATATTCTTCTGTACAAGCTCAACTAGTGCAGTATTTTGGGCATGGTTATAAGTTAATATGCTTTTAACACAGCAGATGTGACAACAGTATCTCCTACTGCAGTTATAATTGTGTAAATGTGCTTTGACCAGGATGGCTTTACACTCCACAGGGTGCCTGTCTACTGGCAAAATTCTTCTTTGCTTACCTGCCTATGTACAGTTAAGGAAATGAAAATATGATATACTGGTATCAGCAGCAGCTCAAGTATTTCTAATGATACATTCTGTTTTACTGAACCAAATTATTTCCCTTCCCACCCAGGACATTCAAAAAAATATTTCTAAAAAGTAGACGTCTGCTTTTGCAGCTCATATGAAACATATTTAAACAGTACCTGCAAGAGATTAGCAAACATTTGCCAAAGTTCTCAACATTCATAATGAGTACAGCTTATTAGTGCTACCTTTAAAACAGTTTTATTTTATTTCACAATGAAACCTATTACAAACCCTAACTCGGGAAAGAAAAAAATATATCAAAGGAACTTGTTTTTCTTCAGGGGGAATTTTGCCCCTCTGCAAGAACAATCAGCACAAATACATTCCTAAAAAGACTGTGATATTATGTGGCATTGTTGTTGGACAGGTTTTCTAGTGACTTGTGCATGAGATTTTTATGAAGTAAGAAAATAGGCAAACATGAAAACATCCTTAGGTTTTAGATCTCAAAGACACAAGAAATACTTCCTTTAAGCAGGTGTGCCTTCCTGGGCAGCTGTTTAAGATTAGTAAATTACAAGCTCAGGATTTTATTCTTAAATATGGCTAAAGAATAAACTCTTCAGTCTGGAAAGTTGGAGTCAAACTGCCACAATGAGCACCTGTTGAGAAAGCCCATTATTTGAAGCTGGAGGTTCTGGGTGAAAAGATCACTGTGAATTAATTTTGATTGCTTTACAAAACTCTCCATAACAAATGGTCTCTGACAAGGGTATCAGGGGACTTCCATTTGAAGGGAAGAAAAAAGATTTTGTTTCTTGGAAGGTAACATAATCTCTGCAGTGACATTAAAACACACCAGTGGCTGCACTTGCTTGAATCTCTCTTCTGAAGCAGATTGCATTTGCTTAGGTTTCCAGGTATTAGGTTTTGGGAAGGGAAAGGGAAACAAATGATATCAAAATCTTATCTAAAAGGTTAGCTAAAAAGAATATGGCCAGAGATCCATGAATCCTGAATTGTTAAGGCATTTATTTGCTTACAGGTTTAATCACAGACACATTTCTGGGTGTTCTGGATTGCTATATGCATTGCCAAAAAAGAGGAGGAGGAAAAAAGAATAAACCAAAACAAAGGTTTTGCACATGACTTAATAAATGAGCAGCTTTCTTGTATGTGTTAACGCCAATAGTAAGTTAAAGTAATAGAAAGGATAATAAGAATATCTGGCAAATGCTTCTCTTGCTTGATACACAGGCTATTGAATGAAATACTCTCTGTCTCTCTGATAAGAAGTTTTCAAGAAGTTGTCACCCCCCTGATTAAATCTAAGGCCAAGCTTACCATCTGTTTGTGCAAATGAAAAGTGCAATCTACCAACTACTCTGCATGACCACTTTACTTAAGAGTTTCCTGCAAAATTATTTTCAGTTCTTCCAGGGATTATTTTTAGAACAAAAAGAATCACCAGAAACCACTACGCTTTTAGCTAATAATCATGATCCAGTTGACTTTATGCTTGATATGTCAACTCTTAGCCATTAATTTTACATGAATTACAACTTCTAATTCCTTCAGAACTGACTGTAGTAAAACCTACATGCATATGAAGGCAATAAAATGCTCATAATGACTTCCTTTTTTATGTGTGTTCTGTTTTTAAGGTAATCTGAATTATATCATCAAGATATTAATTGCACCTGCACAAAAAATTGGGTGTGGCTGGATTCATATGGCTACCAGAAGCTTCTGTCTATGGCTAGCAAATCACTGCAGCCATAAAAAAGTCAGAATGTGGACACATATTCTGAGAAATAAAAATAAAAGAAGAATTCTAAGTAAATCAGACCCTGCACTCAGTTAATTTATGGTATACGTAGGAATCAGTCTGATATTTCACCATCAGCCATATAATGTTTCCAGCTTTTGCAGAATCTCTGTTTTACAACACAAGACACATTACAGCCACCTGAACAAACAAATACTGATGCTCTTCTATTTCTTTCTAAAACCCAGACTGATATATTGTCATAATCCAGAAGAGAAATACTAGAAGAAGTCTTCCAGCAGTGGTGCATAGTTGCTGTAAATAAAATGGATAACGTGACCTGTTTGGAGTTGAATGTAAACTCTGCATTGAAAAAATGTATGTCAGCTCCACTTACCTGCACGTGCCTTTGACAACAGCACAGTCCTGCAGCCCTCCCAGCTCCTGCCCTCCCTGAACCTTCCCAAAGATGGATGCACGAGGTAGGAACTGACTGGACACTGACTAGTATAAACTACTTCTATTTGAACAAGTTGAGGGCTTCTTCTACCCAATTATCTTTTCTACCCAACTTCAGCTATCCTATATAACTCTTAAAATTATTTTTTATATTTATATATACACAACAATAGATTTATTCTCTTGTCAATTCTATTATTCATCCAACATAAGACATCAAGCAATGGGTGAAAGTGAAAAAAAAAATCCCATAGATGTTGTTTTATCTTAAAAAGACAGGAAAAGATGGAATCTTTCTAAAAATGCCCCTGTGATTCTATTATAGCACATTAAAAACACAATGCACACCAGAAAAGTATGAGTAGTGGGAAATCTGTAATATATCACTTGCTTTTTTTCTTCATGTCTCCAAAATAAACTACAACTTTCCCATGTTGAAAAATTTTTCCTTAAGTTAATAAAATCTGTCACTTTCCATAATGGCTGATTGGAAGAAAGTCCACAGGTGCAGTATTCTGTGTTCACAGCTTGGGAAGTCATGGCTTATAATAAAAAACCCTCTGTGTTATGGTCCTCCTTCCCCATCAATTCACATCAAGTATTATTAGAATCATCTGCCACCTCAGTGGTGCTTCCTCTGTGCTCAAACTGCAGAAGCAACAATGACATTTTAGCGCTCTGCAGGTGCTGCTGTGTGTGGTCACGGACACAGAAGTGTGGCCTGCTATTGTTCTCCAGCAGCACTTTGATCTCAAACACAAAAAGCACAAAAAGCCACAGAGCTGCCTGCCCTATTCATTCTTATGCTGGGCTGATACTAAGCGCAGAGAGAAAGAAGAGGTGACAAGAGCTGGGCAATCCATAATATTTATTTCAACAAATGCTTCAAATCTTTTTAAACATCATAAAAACATGGCTCATTAAACTACAACAGCCTTGAAATTGTGTTATAAAACCACAAAACAAAAATCAATACTTCTGCTGAAAAGGAGGTAATGAAATATATCGAGTTGGTTGAAAAGTGGTTTGTATGAATCATAATATTATTATGTGCACAACGCTTCTGCTCCCAATACTTAAAGTTAACAAACTAGGGAGTGTTTTCTATCCCATCACTTAAACAGGTGCCACAAGGTGGTATTTATCAGTTATTTTCCAGACTTGATCCTTCTGCCATAAATAATGCTGGGATACAGGAGGCTTAGTAAAAGGAGATCAATCCAATGCATATTTGCTACCTGAGCTTCAGCTGTTGGATTATTTCACAGTTTGATCAATAATGTGCTCCACAATAGCAAGGGAAAAAGCCACAACATCACCCTGATGAGTCACTGTAGGTTTACTGCTGAACCAGAAAGAGGTAACATTTTTGATTTTATAAAGACTAAATTTGGTTAGCAGCATTTGACCACTATTAAATAGTTTAACTCTCAGTTTCAAGTCTTTTGCAGTGACTTGTCCAGATTTTCAGCAGTTACATAAACTTTTCTGGAAACAACACTCCCTCTGCTGAAACAAAATCCTGTGAAATATTACTAGAGCTCTCTAATTTTTTTTTAACTTGGGTTATTGGTCTGCAAGTGAATTCAGAGAAATCTGGTACTTAAAAGTATTTTGATGCTGACAAACAATAATGGCATCACTATTTTTCTCAAGGAAAATCAACTATAAATACCTAGAAACAATAAAGAACAGAAGGAAAAAGAGATTGAATAGTAACTAAATGAGACTAGCCAAAGGCTCAGCAGCTACTAGTAGCCACTGTAGT
Organism: Ploceus nigricollis; assembly: GCA_013399945.1. Lineage (NCBI taxonomy): Eukaryota > Metazoa > Chordata > Aves > Passeriformes > Ploceidae > Ploceus > Ploceus nigricollis. The sequence continues at coordinate 1,638,109 of VXBC01001330.1, read as the reverse complement.
CTTACCCTCCTCAGAAATAAACCCCCAAATCTGCCAAACTCTGTTTGTAATGTAATCAGAAGACAGTAAAAGCTTCCCATCCTGAAATTAGTTCATTTAAAAGGACAGTGCTATATCCACACAAGTCTTTCAAGATGAAATAAAGAAGAAAACTATATATCAAATCAATTGATAGAGGGTGGAGGGAACTAAAAGCAGTTTTTAAGACTTGTGCAGATTCCTTTAACTATTTCCACCAAAAGAGAAAATGCATAATATTCAACAGAGTCCAACCTGGGCTCTGGGAAGAGAGGAATACCAACCAGAACCTGAGACTTCTGTACATCTGATTTGCTGAAGAGAAACAAGGTCCCTGATTTAGGACAAGCTCATCCAAAATACTTCCATAGTTGTCTGTGCTGTAGCCAAACTCTTTTCTGCACATCCCTTCTTATGTATGAACATTACAGGGAGACTGAGCCATTTTAATGTGCCTCAACATGAGACACAGACCATGATGCGTGTCCATCCCATCATTTTAGACAGCTATGGTGGCACTGGGAACACTCTAGATGTGTGCTCACCATGAGAAAACAAAACTTTGTCTTATCCCCCAGCAGAAAAATCTCACTTCCTACAGCACGTGAGCTTCTAGTCCCAGCTGGGGAATGGTTCTGCAGAAGCTGAGGAAATGCCATCCTGTAAATGAACATCTCAACTTCCCTTTGGCATGCAGAATGAACCAGCTTCTCCAATTCCAGCAGGGAGCCTTTCCAAATTATGCTCTGATTTTACTACTTAACAGGAGGAGAAAAAAAGGTGCTATAGCCGGTAACTACTGATATTTAATCTTACACTTATTTTTACTTTATTGTTTTCTATAAATAGTCTTGTCTTTCACCAGCTCTACTGTTGTTAGAACCTTTTCCAGTAACTGTCAACATTACACAGAGCCTTAACCCCTGAGAGAGAAAGAAAGAAATGAGGGGGTGGAAGACAAGAGACAACTGCTAATCCTGCAGAGAGACGAATCACATCACCACAGGACTCCCTGCTACTTCAGAGCCTTCTACAGTAACCAGATGTATCATAATTTTGTTTGCTTAAGGTTGAATCTCCCCAAAATATTATTTGGAAATGCAGCAGCCTGGATCTGACCCTCTACAACCCCCAGTCACATCCCATGTACTTTTTCTTACCTTTTTTTTCATATATGAGAAATATATAAAGAGAACTGATTACCTGCATCTGTTATCTGTGATAAATATCACAAAACTGGAAATCAGCTCTGGGTACTTGTTTGTAAGGCAGCAATGGAATCAGTATTTCCTTGTGCTGTTCCCAAGAAAGGGACATCTTGTCTACATGGAAAAATTTAAAAGATCTAATTGGCTACATCCAATAGTTGAGGAAAAATACAATATCTCTTGAGACCTTCTGCAAAAGCTGATGATTTGATTATACAAATACAGTGAAAATGTAAGTCTGTAAAATACAGGATTAACTTTTGAACTTCATCTAATAAGTGACAAATAACATACTGAGGTACCAGCAGAGCACTTCCAGATGTTCCAGTAGATGCTGAAATGCAAAATACATGTGTGTTGGCTGTTTTAGAACCATTTATGTTCCCAGAGAATTGCCATGTATGATATACACACACTGCAAAAGACCAGTGAGAGGTTTCCTATCCAAATACCCAAAATAAGCAAAATTAAAGGTAAGGAACTGTTGTTAGTGTCATTTGACAAAACACATCAGGAGATTGGAGCAACTGGCTGAGGCCACATGTGCCCTGAACCAGAGATGAAACTTCCATCTCCTAAATTATCCCCTTGCATTTTAACCACAAGCAAAACATCTAGATAAGCCTCCAAGGTTCCAAATCACTCATAATTAAAATGTAATAAATTCCATTCAGCAGTGCTAACAATAAAGGAATATGTGTACATCAAGCTAGTGCATCCTTAGAGAGTGAAAACAACAAAACCACAGGTTCAAACAGCACCGATGCGGGAATTAGATTCCAGTATTGTTGTTAACTTTTCGTTTTCACTAATGGCTTTTAAGAAAGCCAGACATTTTTCCTCAGTCCATTTTACCTTTTCCCTCCATTTGACAAATATTGATTTTCATTTCCTCCAAGTTTAAGTGCATTGAATGCTACTGTGACTGGTTTGTTTGCTTTTTTGTTTGTGTCCCAGCTTTATTGAGGATGCCAGCATGAATGCATACAGCTTTCAAAAGAAAGAATTGGTTTAATAACTTCTTAAGATCCAAGAGAGAACACAGGAGCCCAGTCTATTTTTTGTATAGGTCATGCAGGACAAGTGACTCTAGGTGCCTTTCTGATGTCAGTAAGGAGACTCTGAAGTAATAGCCTCAGTGTTTTAAGCTGCTACTGCTGTGCTCTGTAACAACAGGACAAATTATGGAGTGTTCTGCCCCCACTTCAGTGCAAATTGAGACAAACTTCAGTGGCACTTTAAGCTAAGTCTATTTTGTAGGCAGCTGTCCCTTTAGGAGGCTAGGTTTGGAAGGTAACACCTCATGAAATTCTGGCTCAAACAAGCCATAGCTTTATGAATTCTTTTCTGCCTGACTCATTGATATATAAGCTTGACCTCCTTTTGTAAAATTGTCTCCTTAAGCTTTGCAAACATGTCCAGTATATTTTCGACTCTTTCCTATCTTAAATAAGGAACCAAATAAGAACTCCCTCAGACTTTGTGGTGATATGAATGAAGAGTGCTTATGAGATCTGTTGCACCCATTCAAATAAGGAAATGGGAGAAATCTCAGTGGACAGGAATAAACATCTAAACTGAAAGGGAAAGGAAGCAACACCTCAAACAGCCACATCCAGCACTATCAAAATTGTCTGTGCAGCACTCAGGCACTCTTCAGTGCTAGAAGCCAAAATAAGTTCAGCTGACTAAAGCAGGGGGTTAGGTTGGTTTATGTGTATCAGCACCAGAGGTCTGTGCTGGTGCTAGGGGCTCCCCACAGCTGAGCTAACTGGTGATGTAACACCACAGCCAGCCCCTTCCCAGCAGCAGCTCTGACACAAGGTGCTGAGACCTTGTCCAGTACTCAGCCTGGACAAGTAAATAGACACATAAACCTCTGAAATCGGTCCTGCCTCTCTCTACATAATTTCTTTCTATGGATCCTCCAACCACCAGAAAGACAGGGTTCATATGAATGCTCATTTAGTACTGAACACAATTATCCACTTAGTTATTGTACATATGAAACAAATGTTAGCTTCATTATGTATTAACTGACATTTTAAAATCCTGATGAAAGCAAAGCAACTCAGAATTATTCACTGCTAGAAAAAGCTTATTTTCAAAACAGGCAGTGCTTTGAAAAAATTCTTAACATCATTCATCCGATTAGTCTCACTGCCTTCACTTTGGAATAATTTTTAATAAAAAAGATGAGGAAAAAGAAAGAAAGTAGTCATGAGCAGGGTTAAATCCATTATAGTGTGCCAGACCACTCCATTTTTTGCTTTCCATATTCAATTCTAAATAGTTCTCATGTTGCACCACCTGATGCCAGGTGCTTCAGGGCTTCTGCTACACCCACCTGACACTGTGATGCTGCATTTTTAAGACCTTTAAATAATGAAAATAGACCTTTGCACTTCAGCACTGTGCTGGTCAAGAGAGCTGTCTGTACAGATGATGTGAATGTCTGCTAACATAGAGAGACTTCTTACTTTTGAAATGAAATGACACCAGAAGTTTCAGGGCTGATCTTTCCAGAGAGAATCTTCCTTATTAGCAGAGGTGACCAGGTATAACATGGGCATGATCATGTTTTTGGTGCCCATCTAACCTGATTTTAAAGTTCCTTCCAGAAGTGACAGTAACTTCTGAAAGTTCAGAAAAGCTTGCAGCTTGGGTTAACTAATTATTTGCTATAAAAAGAAATATGGCATCACTTTCTTACTTTGCAGCTCTCCAGTGGTTGCTGTCACAGGTGTACTGCATGCTCTGGAGCATTGCACAGAATGACTGCAACCCTCACAGGCATGTTCCTCACCAGCTCCTGCAGTGCTAGACAGACTTGAGCAATGAAGAAAATTCCTCTTTCCTGCTCTCCTTTTTTCACTCTTTTTTGCTCCCCTTCTCACATCATTGAGAAATTTTGCCTCTTAAGAAATTTAGCTTGTGGATTAAAAAATACACATCTAAATTAAAACAGAAGATAAAATGCAAACTAAAGAGACTTGTGGTAGGACAAAACAATAATATGATTTAAACCAGAAATGTCATTTTAATCACTATCATTTCTACACCTCATTACCTGTAAAATATTTCAGTCACTGGATGTTGTTCAGGGCATCCTGGTATCCCCTGTCCCTGGAACAAGACCTTCCCAGGAAGGAATCACAATGCACTCACCATCTTCCAGGCATCTCCTAGGCCACTGTCAAAGTGACACAGGGATGTGCTCAGGGTAACCATTCCAATATTAACTGTAACCTGGATGTAAAACTCAGAAATATCAAATCAGAAAATCATAAACACAACTGTCAGTAACTCTGAAGCTGAAGCTCCATACTTTCCAATTATTCCTGTTCTTTCCTACTAAGATTTGTATTTCCAAGCCTCTTCTCCTCAATGTTTTGTCTAGAGATACATATTTATATAACAGCCTGTGTTGTAGGTGAAGTCTTTAAGTCATCATATTTCAGCTTGGCAGTTAACAGACATATTGCTTCCAGCTTGTATAAATAACTGTACCTACTTACTTGCAAAACATGATTTTAACTTCTGTCAACTCATATGCATAAGAGAAGGAAAAAAAATTTTTAAAAGTTATTTTGATTGGGAAAAAAACCCAAACAAACCCCAACCGAAAAGGAACAAACCTGGAGAACTACTGAACACTGACAGGGAAACAAACCTGCAGAGCTATGGAACACTGGCATGGAGACAGCAAAAAAAAAAAAACTGTCGCGCTACAAAGTCACACCTTCTGCTGCCAAGTAAAACTGGCCTCACGTAAAGATACAGCAAGGTAAATTGTGACTTCAGGACTTTTAAAAGCAGGAAGCACGCCCCAAAGATATGGTCAAAACAAGCAGCAGCCCTTGCATTTTGATGGTCAGCAAATATTCTTCACAAAGCAGGAACAAACCGAGGCATTTGTTGCCTGCTGCAGCTGGGAGGGCTTGCAACGTGTCCCTAAGTCTCAAACCAAAGCCCAGCCTAGGAAGAAACACTGAAATTTAACAGACTTTTCCCTGAGAAACGGGTTTAGGATTAGGTCGTCACACGAAATAAGCCGGGCAATTTGCTGCTTCCTCTCCCTTCTCACGCCTGCCTGGCCAATACGGAAACTTCATTCCTGCCCTCCCCGTGTGCTGTTCCGATTGTCCCTCCACTCCGCCGGTATCGCCGGTCCTTTTGACGAGCCCTTCCCTCCGTCTGCCCGCTACATCTGCCCGGTGTGCCCCGGGAAGGTGAAGCGAGCCCCCGCCGGGCTGCTCCGCCGCCGGGCACCGCGTCCTTGCCCCGCTCCGGCGCTCGGGAAGCCCCAGACTGCCCGGGCCGGCCGCTGGCAGCGGTGCCCGGCGGGAGGGGCCCTGCCCCGGCCAGCACCGTCCTGCCGCTCCGCCGCGGGCTCTTTCCAAGCCGGGAAGTTTCGCACGCCATTAGCCCAATTTTTAAATAAATCACGTCTGTTTCTGGGTGAAGAAAATTACTCGGGATGATTAAATGATTGCGTTGAACGATCGCTGGCGCTTAAGAGAAAGAGAATACCAACCCACCCCACTGTGCTTTATTTTAATGGATGATAAAATTGGGATGGGCGAGACGAGAGGGGTGGAAAAAAGGGTGAGGGGGGGAAAGAAAACTTTGTTGCTAATGAGAAAAATGAGGCCGCGAAAACAAAACCGTAAAGAAAAAAGATTTCTTCTCTTGAATAAGGATTAATTCAGTGTCTGTGAATAAGAAACGCTGCGCTGGGTAATTGCAGCGAGGTAGCGCGGCTCCCAGCTGCGAGGCGATGCGGGCACCTTTGTGCGCTTGCCAGGACAGCTCTGGGGAGAGGTAACTTCCCCCGGTCCCCACGGTCTTGTGTTGAGTAACGGGAAATTTAAAATTCCACGTTTCCAGAGCAAGTTATTCCCCCCTCCCCCGCTTCCCCTCGCAGGAGGCCAGCCGGGCGCTCCGCCTGACGGGGCGGGGAGTCCCGAGCCGC
>VXBC01001330.1:1624217-1631883 GCA_013399945.1 Ploceus nigricollis | reverse complement strand
CCCTGCGGGCACAGGGACGATGCTCCCGGCCTCTGCGGCCGGCCCCAGCCCCGCTCGGGGCTGGCAGGAGAAAGGGAACGGAAAGCTCCAGCACAGAGCGGGGACAACGGCCCGGCACCTTCCGCACAGCGGGCGGCCCAGCCCGGGCATCCATGGCTCAGCCCGGGCACCCGTGGCCCAGCCCGGGCACTCTCCCTCAGGCCGGCACAGAGGGATGGCTGCACGGGGCGCGGGCCGCTCCTCCCGCAGCACCCACCTCGGCCGACGGTAGCGCGGAGAGAAGCAGCAGCACGGCGGGGCATCGCCCCGGCTCACCGGGAACCCCCGCCCTGCCGGGCTCGGGGGCCGGAAGGCTGTCCGGGGAGCCTCGCCCGCCGCAGCCGCCAGCACCGCAGGGAAACGCTTCGGAAGGGCTGGGGGATAAAAGGGTCTGTCCCCCGGGCGGGTGCGGCCGGGCTGGGGGAGCGCATCCCCTCGGGCAGCGGCCCCTCAGCCGAGCCTGCTGTGCGCGCAGGGTCCGCTCACGGAACGGGCCGGGGGAAAGGCCCCAAGGTACGAGAAAGAAAATCGTTCCTTTCTTGTATTTTTTTTCTGGGTTTTTTTGTTTGTTTGTTTTTTTAGCCCCCGAACGATGCCAAGCACGTACATTACCCACCGGCAGGAGCGTCCGGGCGCCCGGGAAGGTTCGCGAGTGCGGGGTCCGCCTGCCCCGGGCACGGCTTCCCTCGGAACCTAAAGACTCCGCTCCCCCGTGGGAAGAGGCTCCGAGGGCTGAAGTTAAAGGCACTAATGAAACTCAAGCCGCGGAGAGGAAACCCTCCCGGAGCGCTGGGGGCTGCTAACCCTTCCCTGGCAAATTTTCTGTTGCACAAATCTCGACTCAGTTTAAAAGGAGAATTAGTTAGTATTTCATTGATAAAATCATCAAAATCCTTTTAATTTACCTTTTTCTGAGACCAAAAGGTGACTTAAAATTCTTAAATATTCACATTGACAAGCCAGCTGGCTCTAGCGTACAACTTACATGTTAACAAAAATGCATATCATGTACCAGGTGAATCATCACATTCGAACAGGAAAAGTCCTAAAGACATGAAGTCCAAGAGGTATCCAGACTACAGCGTTAATATGCAGGATTCATAATCATAGGAAGGGGGAAAGTCCTCAAGGCAAGTATTTCTCACCCCAGCCCTTCAGTTGTAAATCCTCTCTAATGCCCAGTTTGCAACTCAGGCTCTGGGAAGAGCTAAATCATCCCTTCTTGTTTAAAAAGGTGGGCAACACCCCCCACAGTGATCCTGAAAAATAATCCTGTAACACAAAACACCTGAATTTTGGAATGGTTAAAAAAAAAAATATATATATCTATATAGTCACATGGACACAAAATTGGCTATGCCTGTTGGTGGTTTTGAAGGCATAATTTGAAGGCAGCCAATCTGATTTATTTTTCATAAATTGTAATCTAAAGAGATAAAACTGAACTGGGTGAAAATATTGGACTGAATTATGTTTGACAAACTCCCATTGAGGTTAATGATCATGGCAGGTTTTTAAGGGAAGCCAAATCATGTGCAAGGCCAAAGCAATTAGGTTTTGTTTGGTATGGTTTTTTACAATCAAGTTATAAACCCCACATAGTATATGGAGGCTTGCAAGTGGACATCTTAACACAGGTATAGCAGCGTAAGCATGCCACAAACATACAATCTCATAAAATAAAATTAATATCAAATATAAAGCATTTGAACCAAATCAAGCCTTAAACGTAATAAATTATTTCCTTCAAAGGAAACTTACCTAGGCTCAATAAGGTCTTTGCTAGCAGCATTTTTTTTAATAAACAAATTAAAAATGCCAAAATATCTACAATTTTATGAGAAGGAGGAGTTGAATAGTTAAGGAGAAATTTCTCACTATTAGGGGGTATGAAAAATATACTAGCAATTAATATGCAATACATATATGTATACCCATACTTACAGATATAAACACGCACATACAACCTGGACAGTTCATGTTAACCAAGGGAAAGGCTAAATAATACAAAGTGATTACTAAATACAAGTACACTTTAAAAACACAGAGACAGCGAAATTTTTATCTGTTGCAAAAATGTATTTGATTACTCGAGTAAAATTACAGTATCTCTGCTGTTAGTAAGTATTAAATGTTAAAGAAACTGGACCTCTTTTCCTTTCAACTTTCCGAGAAAGTGCATGTAACAGTCCAAGGTTCCCCCTGCCCCCCCCAATGCCTAATACAAAATAAACAAACACTATACTTGTTCCCTTGGTCAAGGAGTAGGGCTTGGTCTTGTAAGGAACGTATGTACATTTTAATGAAAGTGATGTCTTGTTGTATATACAGGAGCATCTACAGTTGTCCACGGAAGTTGTTCAAGATGCCATACTTAGCAGCATTGTGAAAGTCCAGCACATTTTCTATAATGAATATACCTACAAGGCAAAATGTTACGTCTCAGTTTCAACTACCAAAACAACACTTCAGTATCTTCTCTAATAATCCGCGTGCTTATTACTGTACAGAAATGTATTAACATTTAAGACGACTCAAGTAAAAAGCACAATACAAATAACAGTTCAAAACGGAAAATGTTAAACCTACAAAAATTAAAGCAGTTTTAATTTTATAATAAAAATCAAAAACTGAGCTGTGTAAAGGACCCACACTGTTCAGTCTATATTCTCTCAGTCCTTTTCTTAATTCTGTCTGGAAAAATTAGACAATGTGTTTGCTGATAAAGTTTCCAGCAGGATCAAAGTGTACATTTATATACAGATTTTTATTAGAGATCTAATGCATCACTGAGGCATCGCATCAATACCAGAGTTCGTGTTAAACTGGATATAGAAAATAAGTTAATGCCAGAATAAGATCACCTAGCAGAACAGACTTGCAACTGCCATAAATGTTACAGCAAGTTTACAGCACTCTAGTCGATTAGTATTTAGTTCAAAATATGGGAGACCAAAGTTAATGCTTGCATTTGTTTGCAAAGCAAGGTTATATCACTAATAAATAAGCTCTCTTAGAACTCTAGAAGTAGAACACGGTACAAAACAAAGTCTTTGTAATGTTGTAGCCTGCAGCTTGAAAAAAGCAACCCTAGGTTGCACTATTTGCAGGAATGTTATTTACGGAGGGTTTTTTCCTAATTTGTTACAATTTCTTTGTTGTCTTCCACGAAACGCGTGAAACGGAAGTTAGTCCCATTTTCATTGCTTGCCATTTTCTCCAGACCAGCTAGAGGTGCGTTGGGTTCTGAATTCTGGAGCTTCTCCAGGCTTCCTGTCAAGCCACTGATGGGAGAGCTGCCACCGTTGCCCAGGCCCCCTGGTGCTGGAGGGATGCCCCCATTCTGGATGACGGAGATCTCGTTGGTCTTCATGGCCAAGCCATTGGAGAGTGCAGCTGCATACTGGTTCCAGAAGCTGGACGGGTCTCCATTCCCTGACCGCGCAGCCAAATCCTTCTGAAACATTTCTGGGAACTTTACAGGATTTCCTCCTAGGAATGTCATGGGGCCATCTACAGAAAGTCGTCTGCCTCGTCTTGCAGGAGTACTGTTCCACATGTGAGTGCCCATGTGAACCTGGAAAGAAGGAAAGGAAGAAACAAACAAACAAAAAATAGAGGTTGACAGGAATTTCAAACTGGTTTTGATCAGAGAGAAGGCAGGAGTCCATGAACATGTCCAGTCTTGTTACATAATGAATGGCATTAAAGATAGAGGATACAGGGCTCTGGAATAGTACACTACTTCTGGGTTAGCCCATCACCATTACCCAGAATAACCTGTTCTCCTGCTGAACAATGCATTGCTTCTTACTCTTTTTTTTTATTACATGTATTTAGTTTATAATGACTTTGCATTATTCTGTCAATTGCTGCTTTCGGGGCTAGAATTGCTATGTCCACTTTCATTGCAATGGTAAGTATTGTATTTGACACCCTTTACCCTATAAACGTCCTTTTCAGACAGGCAGAAAGTATCCTTTACTGATTGCTCATCGGAGAGCCTCGTGTATAGACAGAATGGCCTGAAAGTAATTATTCATCTCACATTACTGGCAGCAACCTCTAGAGAAATACTCTGTCAACAGAAAAATGTACACAGTAAAGTGCTCAACTGGTGTTCTAAAACTTGAGTATATTTGCTTTTTCAAACACATATCAGTAGGAAATGTTAGTTATATAATCAATTAAAGTAATGCCTATTATTTCTAGAATTATGTTAATAGTTTTTTTAAACACTCATCTTACATGATATTTATGAAAAACATCACATTCAAGAGCTTTTCACTTCTTGAAGAGGTGTGTGAGTTACAAAATGCATTTCTCTGTTAATTAATACTCCTTACCATCATTTGGCTGTTTTGTTCCACACTCTGCATAGACAAGCTTTGCTGGTAGATGAATTTTAATTAAATCAAAACAGCTCATGCCTCAGACTTGCTGCCAACACGAGCACTCAACAAGAGGCCGTCTAGGTCTACTAGAGCTGGCGAAAACACAGTCACACCACAAACGCCCAAAGGTACCACTGCTGCAACATTAATAGGTGCCAAAAATCAAAAACCCCCAGCAAGGAGAAAATGAAACTGAAGGACAGTAAGAGGAAAAAGTACCTTCAGATTGCCTTTTGTTGTGAATGCTCTTCCACATATAGTGCAGGCAAAAGGTTTCTCACCAGTGTGCGTCCTTTCGTGGATCTGCAGAGCACTGGAAGAAGAAAACGTTTTCCCACACGTATTGCAGTAGTGCTGTTTTGGAGTTCTTCTGGGGAGAGCAGGGAGCAGCACAGGGGACGTGGCAGAGGACAGTGGCCCCGAAGCAACTAGACCAGAGGGTGCTTCTTTGCTGTCCTGAGGAGAGCCATGCACAAAGCCGTTAACCTCGGTCTTTATGAGCGATGACAGAGTGTTAGCGGGCATCACCGAAGAGTTCTGATTGGGGCCGATACTGGAGTTGGGCTCAAAAAGCTGTGATGGTAGATCTCGCATTTGATGTGTCAACATATGCTGCTTCAAATTACCCTTTGTGGAAAAGCCACGATTGCAAACTGTGCAAATAAATGGTCTCTCTTTGGTATGACTTCTGTAATGAATGTCCAAGGCACTCTGACAAGCAAATGTTTTGCCACAAATGTCACATGCAGTGTTTTTAAATTTACCTCTATCTCTGAAAGGAAAGAGCATACTCAGGGACTCTTCTTTAATCATTTTATCAGTGTTACTAGACGTCAAGTCCAAAGCACCACTGTTAGCAGGGGTTGGAGACAAACCGTTGGCAAACTCACTTGGTAAAGCTCTTAATGGTTTCTCTTCAATACTTGGTGACTTGTGGTAATCATTAGTGCTGTTGGATGGGGACAAGGCCTGCATGGAAGAGGTAGACTCTGAGACAGCAGGGCTTCCAGCACTTTGGCTTTCCATATCACCACCGACAGACGACGAATCGTTAGTTAAAACGTCCCCTTCCACTGACCCATTTTCTACTGACTTTAGGCTTGCCTGAAGTTGTTCAGCAAGGCCGGCATTGATCATCTTCATCTGATTTTCCAGAGCAGCAATACTTGACATTTCCAGGGGCAGAGGGGAAGAAGACAAGCTGTCTTGTGATGCATCCACAGATTTAGGTGTATCTGGCACGCTGCTGTCAGGACAGTCTTCCATATTCTCATCTGAGAAGTTGTCTATATCATCAAAATTCTTATCATCAAAAGATCCCGTATCTGATTCCATTGACTCAGGATAGTTTTCTGTCACCGGGGTGTTGGGGATCTGCCCTCCCATGTGCATTCGGATATGCTGCTGTAGCACAACGGCATTGGTGAATTTTTTCTGGCAGATTGGGCAAGAATGTTGCACTCTCAGCGGGGGCATGGCACGATGGACACTGTAGTGAGTCTTTAAGTTGCCCTTAGTAGTGAAAGCACGACCACAGATTTTACATTTGAATGGCCTCTCTCCAGTATGGGTGCGGTAATGCATTTTCAGTGCGCTCTGGCAACTGAGAACTCGATGGCAAATGATGCACTCGTTAGGATCAGTTGCCTTTTTGTCAATGTTTTCTACAAGTTGCTGCAATTTTGACGTTTCAGATGCTGGCGTTGAATCCAATAGTCCTCCAAATGGAAACTTTGCTTTAAATTGCTCTGACATAAGAGGCATCAGTGGATTTGTAAAAGTGGCGACACCGCTGGAGCCCGAGTCTGCTGCCGGGGAGCTCACGGAGCTGCTCATGTTAGCGATGGTGCTTGTGTTTTGAGGGTTTTCTTCCGTTTTGCCATTTGAGGTAGGCAATGCACCAGCCTCTACCTCATCAGAAAGTCCATTGGAAATTTTTGCTGTGGGATCAGCTGTTCCCGAATCACTCTTGACAGAGCAGGGAGGGCTAGCAGAAGGATGGCTAATGGGAATAGGTTGAGGCTCCTCAGTTTTGATGAATGGGGTCAAGCTTGGAATTGTTGGTGGGAGTGGCAGGCCAACCGAAGTTGTTAGGGTGGAGAGGACTGGCTTGCTGTCCAGCCAGCTCGTGACAGGTTTCTCTGGCGGTATAGACATCCCATAAGGAATACCCGTGCTTGTAGGAATATTGTCCAAATGCTCTGGCACTGGGTATGGATTCATTTGAATATGAGGGTATTTTTCTTTGTGACGCTGAAAGTGGACTTTTAAGTTTCCCTTTGTAGAGAACCTGTTTCCACATATGTTGCATTTAAATGGCCTCTCGCCAGTGTGAGAACGCAAATGAATCTGCAAGGCACTGTCACTCCCAAACACTTTAGCACAGAACCTGCATTTATGCTTAAAGAATGCCTCATCTGAATTACTTTTTGCTTCAAATGCAGTTACATTTGGTGGCTTGCTTTTTCTTTGCTGTGCCAAGGCAGCCAGGGAGTTTAAATCCTCTGCAGGTGTTCCAATATTGGACAAGGGACTGGAGAAAACAGAGTTACTAGGGGTGGGCTGAGGTAGAAGTGGATTAGATGCAGGACTTAATAAACTGCTTATTGCAAAAGCTGGTGAAGATGATGCTGATACTGGTGGGTTGGCGAGCTGTGAGCCACCAATAGTTGAAGCCACTTTTTCTGAGGACGGTGTTGTAACTGCTGCTGCCAATATGTTAATATTTGGAGAAGAGCCACTATTGGATGGAATTAGAGTGTTGCCAGGGTTGCTCTGAGGTAGCTGTATAGGGGGTAGCTGTTTCACACCACTGATGCTGGCAGATTGACTAGCAAGGCTTTGTGCTAATCCAGCTGCTGCAGCCAGCTGCTGGGATAAATGGGAACTTAATGTGGACAAGGGGTTGGCAGATGTTCGTAAAGTACCTTGAGAAGGGCTAGAAGATGTTGGCATGTCTGTATTTTGGGTAGCCAACAATAATATTTGGTGACGAATTTGTTCAATCAGTTGCAACTGATGGATCTGCTGCTGCTGCAATGCCAACAGTTGCTCCATCAGGGCAGGGACAGCGAGTTTAGTGCTCGATGCCCCGTTACATCTCGCCTCCTGTGAGAACTGTGCTACTGCCACTTTAGTACTCTGCAGGTTTTCAATTATTACATTACTATTTATCACTGAAAAGTTGCCTAGCGTTGTCAGATCCCCTATGTGAGGTAGAGAGGTTGTTACAG
>VXBC01001330.1:1616717-1619217 GCA_013399945.1 Ploceus nigricollis | reverse complement strand
CCAGTTATGCAATAAGCACTGGTACAGCTAAATATACTGGAGGGCTTGTCCTCAGGGAGCCAGATGCTACTTAGCATCAAAAAGATAAATAAGGTACAAACTAAAACATAAATATTTTGCAGCAAGACAAAGATTGGGGTTATGTAGGGGAAACACACACACAACGGGTCTGAACTAACACTGGGTTTAGACAACTTCCACCATATGGGTTTCAGTAATTATTTCTGAATTGCATCTGCATAAGTGATATTTCACAAGGCCCTCTACACCCTGGGCTCACCTTTGGAAAAAAACCCAAGTGTCTGTATCCTGAACCAACAGACTGCAGCTACCTCAAAAAAAGGCCTAATTATGTAATGAACTAAAAGCAGCCTAACTCTGCAGTTTGTCTTGTAAGCATCCTGTCCTCCAGATCCCACTGAGGAAAGCAATCATAATTTCTTTTATTTCATGGGCCCAGTAACAATTATGTGGATGATCATAGTGCTGCAGCAGGAATTCACAAAAATCCATTATTGACAGGAAAAGGCACTGGTTCTGATGAGCCTTTAAAAGAAAGGGCAGTAAATATTTTCTCTTTGTCAAAGTCTAGATGGTTTATTTCTCCAATATAACTTTTGCCTTGGAACATTGCACCCCAAAAATGTTCTTTTACAACTCGGAATGTAATTCCAAGAAACCAGAAAAAAAAAATCTAAAATGTCATGAAAGTGGCTTTAGTTATTAACAAAAGGAAACAATCCCACCATCTCTTACCCACTTCCTACCAGTAATTAGTTACTTGTTGAATACAATTTATGCTGCAAGTAATTTCTGCTATTAATTTGAGAGGTGCTCTGGTTACTCCAATACGAACTTTATCAAATGTGCACATACACAGGATTTTACAAGGGTAAACGTACTTATGATTGCACCAGAAATACATTTTAAAGTGGAAAGTCTTCCTGGTGGGAGTGAACTCATGAGCTTTGAACTTTAAAAAAAAAAAAAAAAAAAAAAAAAAAAAAAAAAAAGAGGGGGAAAAAAAAAANAAAGAGTGAGATAAGAAAAAAAAAAATAGGCCAAACCAAAACATGCTGATGCAGTGTGAGGAACTTTTTTCCCTGTTGATCTTTAGGTATGAAACCATAGCAGAAAGTTTTAAGAATCCGGAATTCAAATCAGATGCGAGAAATTTTCACAGAGCCACTCTACGGATTCGCTCAAAATTCTGCCCAGCAGTACCTTACTGCAAGTGTCTGCAGAGGCAGCGATGCTCCCCTCGCCTGCACCGGACATGGATTAGCAAACCTGAACTCACAGCGTGAAAGGAGAAGAAAGAAGCGCTCGGAATTTCCTAGTTTTGTTTTGCAATTTCACAGGCACATAATGCAAACTCGTCCCCGCCGTAGCTCTCCCACCCTGTCTTGCTCAAGTGAGAAGCTGCTGCCGGGGCTGGGGACCCCGGAAAGGCGGGGGTAGCCCTATGCTAATGTTTCTGCAGCGTTCTGAACCCTGAAGCACCATTACAAAGCACACCTTCTGGGCAACTGACTCAAAACTTAGCGCCCAGCCATGTAAACCAGCCAGAACCCGGCACCAGGACTGGAGAAGGGAAAGGGGAAGCTCCTACAGATTTTATAGTAGGGCACACTGCTTTTCCTAGGAAACTGGTCGGTAGCTTTAAAACAGAATAAACTTCGTCATTCTCTTCTTTAACTTACGACAGCCACCCAAACTAAACAAAAGCTTCACTTCCATGCCATCGTTTCAGGCAAGATCCAACTTACTTCAAGGACATCCTTTAGCAACAGGCAGGAAAGCTGCTCAGTTAACATTCCTTTCTCACACTCCCACTGTACTTCATTTGAAAACGATGTGCAAAATCAGATCAAAAGACTAAAAACAGAAGAAAACGGCTACTTTAAAAAAAGATACTTTGAAGCGGTTTTGACCTGTTCCACCTACTAAAAACAAACAAAAAAAGATAGCAAATGTCAAAAGATGCAATCATACGAAGTGAAGATGTAAAAAAATCCCACTCTGCTTTTCTTTTCACTGCTCACTTTAAGAAGTTCCAAATTCTTTCACAGGAGGCCGATGAAAGACAACTAAAACCTAACGCTTCTCCAACTCCTACTCCAAACTTTGAGCGGAAGTGGGAATAATATCGTAAGAAAAATAAATACGTTTACTGAGATGAGAAAGGGGATTATGCTGAGGAAACGGTAAAACTCGAGTGCATTCAAAGCTCACAAAACTCAATTAAAAACCCCAAATCGACTCTCAGGACCCAAATTACTTTTAAGAAATGTTTCGCAGAGCTCCGCGGAGCCAGTGCTGATCTATTTGCTGGTGTACGAGAAGGGCATTCAGGGGATTTCGGAAGCAGGGTAAATGCTCCCAGCGAAGCACAACATCCCGCAAACTTTCCGCCCGGTTTCCACGCGCGGAGACCGGGACCCTGTCCCCGGTGGTGCCCCGGCGCGGCCGAGAGGCGCGGGCACGGCGGCGGGGGCCG